>JBBDGP010000777.1:600000-767500 GCA_037952835.1 Lithobates septentrionalis
CATCAGGTGCCCCCAGCGGAGTCCCTCCTTACATGCAGCCTGTGTCACATCAAATGCAGCCTCTGTCACATCAAATGCAGCCTCTGTCCCCACAAATGCAGCCTCTGTCTCCCCAAATGCAGCCTCTGTCCCCCCCCAAATGCAGCCTCTGCCCCCCCCATGCAGCCTCTGCCCCCCCTCCAAATGCAGCATGCCTGTGTCCCATTACATGCAGCATGCCTGTGTCCCATTAAATGCAGCCTCTGTTCCCATTAAATGCAGCCTCTGTTCTCCCAAATGCAGCCTCTGTCCCCCCAAATGCAGCCTCTGTCCCCCCCAAATGCAGCATGCCTGTGTCCCCCCCCCAAATGAAGCCTCTGTCCCCCCCCAAATGCAGCCTCTGCCCCCCCAAATGCAGTATGCCTGTGTCCCATTAAATGCAGCCTCTGTTCCCCCAAATGCAGCCTCTGCCCCCCCCCCCAAATGCAGCATGCTTGTGTCCCATTACATGCAGCATGCCTATGTCCCATTAAATGCAGCCTCTGTCCCCCCCATTCGCAGCATGCCTGTGTCCCATTAAATGCAGCCGCTGTTCCCCCAAATGCAGCCTCTGTCCCCCCAAATGCAGCCTCTGTCCCCCCCCCAAATGCAGCATGCCTGTGTCCCCCCCAAATGAAGCCTCTGCCCCCCCCCCAAATGCAGCCTCTGCCCCCCCCCCAAATGCAGCATGCCTGTGTCCCATTAAATGCAGCCTCTGTTCCCCCAAATGCAGCCTCTGTCCCCCCAAATGCAGCCTCTGTCCCCCCCAAATGCAGCCTCTATCCCCCCCAAATGCAGCATGCCTGTCCCCCCCCCCAAATGCAGCATGCCTGTGTCCCCCCCCAAAATGAAGCCTCTGTCCCCCCCAAATGCAGCCTCTGCCCCCCAATACAGCCTCTGCCCCCCCAAATGCAGCCTCTGTCCCCCCAAAATGCAGCCTCTGCCCCCCCAAATGCAGCCTCTGCCCCCCCCAAATGCAGCCTCTGTCCCCCTAAAAAAAAGCAGCCTCTGTCCCCCCCCAAAAATGCAGCCTCTGCCCCCCCAAATGCAGCCTCTGCCCCCCCCCCAAATACAGCCTCTATCCACCCCCCAAATGCAGCCTCTGTCTCCCCCCCCAAAATGCAGCCTCTACCCCCCCAAAATGCTGCCTGTCCCCCCAATACAGCCTCTGTCCCCCCCATACAGCCTCTGTCCTCCCCATTCTCCACACAGCGGTACTTACCTTGGGTCTCCTGCGGTGTCCTCCTCCTCACACTGGCACCAGCATTCTTCCTGTTTCCTCTCTTGGGCGCAATGAGAGAGAGAGGCAGGAAGTGACATCTGACTCAGGGCAGATGTCAATCAAATCTGAAGTGCCGAGTAGCTTCCGCCCGGCGCCTGTAGTATGTATTACTATGGCCGGGCGGAAGCTACTCGGTGCTTCAGAAAATGCCACAAGGCGGGCTAAACGCCCGCAAATGCAGCGCCGCGTCTGCAATCTCGTGATTGCATAGACGTGGCGCTTCCTATAAGTGCACTGTGTCCGGCGTCGCACTGTGTCCGCATCCAAACACAGTGCACTTAAGGACCTTTTTTTTCCTTTTTTTTTTTAAAGGGCCAGTAATAAAATGTTTGTTTTTTTTTTTACTTTTTGTTTTTTTTGCTGCCTGGAGGGGGGGGGGGGGGGGGCGGCGCCCAGGCGCCCCCTATGGACGGGCCGCCACTGGTGGTAATTCAAAAACCGAATCCCCAAGGACTAGTTTTATGCAACCAGACATCCAGCATCAAGAGAAAAGAGAATGCTCTTAGTCAAGTACATTCAGGACTTGCTTCAGAAATGGGCGATAGTAGAAGTTCCATTGCACCAGAGAGGGAAAGGATTCTACTCCCCACTATTTCTAGTGAAGAAAAAGACAGGAGACCTGCACCTAGTATTAGACCTAAAGACACTCAACAAGAAAATCATGGTCAAGTCTTTCAAGATAGAAAGTCTTCAGACAATCCTTTGCGCGATAAATCTGGAAGACTGGATGCTATCCGTAGATTTATCCGAGGCATATCTTCACGTCCCCATACACGCTACATTCCAAAGATTCCTTTGATTCTCAGTAAAACATCAACACTTTCAGTTTCAGAGTCTACCCTTCGGAATTTCCACCGCCCCCCAGGACTTTTACAAAGGTCCTGCTACTGGTGATAGCCTTCCTGAGAGAGAGGGGTCTAAGAGTCCATCACTACCTGGACGACATCCTCCTCCTATCAGACAGTTGGGAATCTCTAATTTTCCATCTGGAAAAACTGATTGCCTCACAACAAAGTTTTGGATGGTTGATAAATTGGAAAGATGCGCCAGGAAAGGAAAATTACGGAAAGGTGAGTATACAATTATCCGTTTTCTCAACCTTTTTACCCCAGAGGAATCCTTGAAGTCATTTTCAGATCTCAGGGAACCCCTGTCAACACCAATTCACAGGAGGTTATTGTGAAAAATGCCCCCTACATTGATCGTCAATGGTAAGAAAGCCCCTTTATAATGGTGGTCTGAATGCCCTCCTTACAGAGGGCTTAAAAAAACATTGGTGGCATGCAACTGACTCTGCTAAGTGACATTGGCCCCAAATCTATGCGGGCACCATCTAATTGGAGGTCAATCAGCCACAGCTCAAGGAACCTCTAGAAACCTCTGGAGGAATTTTAAGGTTTCATAGAACCTTGGTTGAGAACAGCTGGATAACATGTTTATACAAGTTCAAAAATATTTTTTTAGTATTTTACATTTGCATCTTTCAATAAAATATTACCTAGTGATCCTGCCATGATGACCCTTGTTCAGGCATTTCCTGTTATGAGGTAACAGCTGCCTCATTCATTATTATTATTAAATACTTTATATATTGTGGATATAGCCCAAAGCAATTTAGGGTTTGGCTAAGGAGGTGACCCAAAACCAGTCAAAACTCAGATTGAATATGCTTCATCCCTCCTCTCAGACAATCTTTGAAGCCCCTCATGACCCAAAATGTCAATTCAAGAAACAGCTCTTTATCAGCTTTGTATCTCTATGGACTGCCATAGTAGCCCAAAGAAAATATAGGATAAGAGCACCATAAACTTCAAATAAGTCCAATATAGATGTATAAATCTAAAGATCAGAAGGTAAAATCCAATGCATTTCAGGGGCTCATAAATTATAACTTTTTCAGTGCTTGAATGCTGGTAGTGATTAAAGAAATAGAGGACAATGACCTCTGTAGCCCTTCTTCACTAGGACACAGCCCATCACACAGCCCTTTTCTTTACACCATCCTGTAGCCTGTTAACCCCTCATATACTGCCCTTTCCATTCTGCCATGTAGGTCCTATGCCTACATGACAGGGTGGTCAAGTAGATTACAGCCCTTTCTTGCTCCAGCCCTTTCTTGAGGGCTCTTGTTCATACCTATCCTGTAATCGAGCAACAGTCATCTGCCATTCGTTCTCCTGTTTTGTCAATCTCTGATATAAACCTCTGTTGAAGACACACGCTGCGCAGGCACGGCCCACCATTGCCACTATCAAAAGCCTGTCCAGAGCAATGATGTGCAGCTCACATTGGTGCAAGTGCATATAGATTGTAAGTAGGGGGGGGGGGAACAACGTCATTGGGATACAAAAACAAGATGAAAAAGGGGAACACAGTATTTTATGAAAAAAGCAATTGGTTTATTATACATAGAACAGTTCTTGCAGAAACTCAGACTTTGAGTAGCAGTAGTTAACTCATGGTGCTGCCATACAACCGGAGGGGAGGGCAAATTTCTCCTCCTGCAGGACCAACTGAGAAGGGGGGTATTGGCACCAATGCAACTTGACTTTCCAGGAGCAAAACTTTTACTACTAAAAAAGACCAGTGATTGTGAGTTATTTCAACAGAAGGGTTAAACAATTGGCCAGGAATCAATCAGTGAAGTTCCTGGCAATGTGAACCTCGTGACAGCTAGTCTTATGCCGCGTACACACGGTCGGACTTTCCGGCATACTTGGTCCGGCGGACCAGAGTGTGCCGGACAATCCGCCCGTGTGTAGGCTCCGGCGGAACCTTCCGGCGGACTTTTTCCCAAAAGCCCGCCGGACCAAGATTTGAAACATGTTTTAAATCTTTCCGTCGGACTCAGTTTCGGGCGGAAAGTCTGCTCGTCTGTGTGCTGGTCCGACGGAAAGCCCGCTTGTGTGTATGCTGGTCCGACGGACCAGATACGACGCGAGGGCAGGGTATTGCATTTCGCGCTCGCTGCAATAGGAAAAACACATTTTCCTATTGCGGCGAGCGCGGGTCATGCCAGGCCCTTGGGTTTGGTATGGATTATAAAGGGAAGCCCCTACGCCGAAAAAACGGCGTGGGGTACCCCCTAAAATCCATACCAGACCGCGATCCGAGCACGCAGCCTAGCCGGTCAGGAAAGGGGGTGGGGACGAGCGAGCGCCCCCCCTCCTGAACCGTACCAGGCTGCATGCCCTCAACATGGGGGGGTGGGTGCTTTGGGGGAGGGGGGCGCCCTGCTGCCCCCCCACCCCAAAGCACCTTGTCCCCATGTTGATGAGGACAAGGGCCTCTTCCCAACAACCCTGGCCGTTGGTTGTCGGGGTCTGCGGGCAGGGGGCTTATCGGAATCTGGGAGCCCCCTTTAATAAGGGGGCCCCCAGATCCCGGCCCCCCCACCCTATGTGAATGAGTATGGGGTACATGGTACCCCTACTCATTCAACTAGGGAAAAAGTGTAAATAATAAAACACTACACAGGTTTTTAAAATATTTTATTAAACAGCTCCGGGGGGGATCTTCCTCCGGCTTCGGGGGTCCCCACCCCCTTTCCTGACCGGCCAGGCTGCGTGCTCGGATTGGGGTCTGGTATGGATTTTAGGGGGGGCCCCACGCCGTTTTTTCAGCGTAGGGGCTTCCCTTTATAATCCATACCAGACCTAAGGGCCTCGTATGACCCGCGACGGGGCTCGCAAGGTGTCAATCTCCCTGATAAAAGCGGCAAGATTGACATCCCTTGCTAGTCCCGTCGCACCTGAGTCACGTTCAAAATGAACGGACTTGTCCGTGTGTGGGCAAGTCCTTTCATTCTGAAAGTCCAGCGAAAGTCCGTCGGAAAGTCGGGCGGACTTAGCCCGCTGCAAAGTCCGGTCGTGTATGGGCAAGTCCGTCCGTTTTAAAGTCCGGCGCACCTGGCGGACAAAGTCCGTCAGAAAGTCTGCCGGACCAAGTAGGATAGAAAGTCCGACCGTGTGTACACGGCATAAGAGATCACAAGGAAAAAAGTAGCTTCCACTGATTGGCACAGTTCAGGGGTTACACACAGAGTGCAGAGTTCGGGGGGTTACACACAGAGTGCAGAGTTCGGGGGGTTACACACAGAGTGCAGAGATCGGGGGTTTACACACAGAGTGCAGAGTTAGGGGGGTTTACACACAGAGTGTAGAGTTCGGGGGGTTACACACAGAGTGCAGAGTTCGGGGGGTTACACACAGAGTGCAGAGTTCGGGGGGTTACACACAGAGTGCAAAGTTCGGGGGGTTACACACAGAGTGCAGAGTTCGGGGGGTTACACACAGAGTGCAGAGTTCGGGGGGTTACACACAGAGTGTAGAGTTCGGGGGGTTAAACACAGAGTGCAGAGTTCGGGGGGTTACACACAGAGTGCAGATTTTGGGGGGTTACACACAGAGTGTAGAGTTCGGGAGTGCGCTATGAACATGAGTGCAGAGTTTAGCCTTCTTCCACAGCTGCATAGCTCTGCATCCCCATCCACATCTCACTTTCACCCCTCTTCAGCTCTGACCTCTGCATGCAACCCCCCTCCACTACGCCCATGCCCCCCCCTCCTTAAAAGCTCCACCATCTTCCACGTGTCTTACTTTTGTTACTGTATTAAGCTGAAGCATCCAGCAGGCTTTAGTACCTCCCCGAGCTCTGTAGGTGGCTCCACCTCTCTCACTTGCAGGGAGATCATCCAGTGGGAATGTCGGCATTTGCACTACAGGCGTCTGCATCTCCCTTGTCCCCATCCTGCACACAGTGGGAGCCACAGAGGAGATCAGATCTGTGGGAGCCGTTGGAAGACAAACTGTGACTTGTAAACACAGAAGTTGGACTTCTGTATTTACAAAAGTGATAGTGGTGAGCAGGAAGCAGAGGGCCTGAGCCAGAGGTGGTGGAACTAAGTTCCACCAAGTTCCAGCTGAAAAAATGCTCTGGGTAAGCCTTCTTATAGGCTTACCTATAGATAAACATCATACACGGGAGTTTACTCCCACTTTAAGATGGCACCTATTGAAATGAATGTGTTTTGGCTTGTAATGCGATTTTATGTGTCAGAAGTCGCACGATAAGTCGCAGAAGTGTGAATCAATTTTACTTGATCTCTGGAATCGCTTGTTCAGTCACAAAGTTTGCCAATTGCAATATTTGGTTATATTTTTAAATAGTACTATTCTTTTTTTTTATTTCTCACTCTTCATTCCGGCGCAGAATAACAAAGCACCATCTACTATTATTAATTCTCTCTTCTTTTCTGTTTAAGTAAGCGGCTGGGATTAATTTTATCTTGGAATTCCACGATAAGGCCAATGAATCTTTTTTTTAGACAGGCACTTGGCAGACACAATAATCTTAGAGGCGGTAAACAAAATACTTTCTTTTTATGTGTCACAGTACGATATGGTACGATAGCAAATCAATTTTAATTTCCTTATTCAGCGGCCGTGTTTACGGTGCCGTTACGGGATTGAAGAGTTCTGGGTCAGATCTTTAATTTTTTTTTTTTTTCCTTTCCTTTTGATTTTCTGCATTTTATGTCACTCCGACTACCTCTGCTTTTCTGATTCAACTATTTTATATAAGCAGATGAGCTGAAAATTGGATTCTCACCAGAGACGGGGTGTATTTGCATACATTCACTGGAGAACAAAGTGCAGAGATGGTGGGACTGTGCTGTCCTCACACTATGACATCACGGCACAGTCACAAAATAATAATTCCAATACAAGAGGATTTAATAAAGATTCACAAAGCCTTTGACGGGGCTGAAAGCATTCTCCGGCAAATGCTGGGAGCGCAGTGCATAATAGGTTTTCCTGCAACTCCAGTTGATGAATTCCTACCTAATACCAGTTGCGTTTTGTCCACGTGATTTTTTTTTTTATTTGCACTAACAGTTTCACTTTCAGGACAAGCTTTCAGGGCCTAGCCCCTTCTTCTAAGGTCCAGGCATTACTGATATACAAAGGTTTTCACAAAAATGCAACTGCTAGGGCCCATTCACACATTCACACCGGAACGCAGTGTGGGAAATCGTATTGTGTGTGCATTTCACAAACTGCGTTAAAAAAACACTGGGTTTGTATTCTGCTGCGGGTGTCATTGTATACCTAACCACACCACAAACACAGATTGCAAATGCAGGGCTATGCCTGTACCAGATCGCATGGTACTGGCAGTAGCAATGCATTTTTAACCACTTCAATACAGGGCACTTATACACTTTCCTGCCCAGACCAATTTTCAGCTTTCAGCGCTGTCGCACTTTGAATGACAATTGCGCGGTCATACTACACTGTACCCAAATTAAATTTTTATCGTTTTGTTCCCACAAATAGAGCTTTCTTTTGGTGGCATTTGATCACATCTGGGATTTTTATTTTCTGCTAAACAAATAAAAAAAAGAATGAAAATTGTGAAAAAAAACATATTTTTTTTGTTTCTGTTACAAAACTTTGTAAATAAGTAAGTTTTCTCTTAGGCTGATGGGCACTGATGGGGCTGCACTGATGGGCACTGATAAGGTGGCACTGATGGGCATCAGTGAGGTGGCACCAATGAGGTGGCACTGATAAGGTGGCACTGATGGGCACTAATATGCGGCACTGATGGGGCACTGATAGGTGGTACTGATATGCAGCACTGATGGGTACACATAGGGGGCACTGATGGGCACTGAAAGGCAGCACTGATAGGCGGCACGGATGGGCACTGATAGGTGACACGGCTGGGCATGGATGGGCACTGATAGGTGGCACTGATGTATTGATGGGCATCTCTGATTGACAGGCATTATTGTTTGACACTGATTGGCATCCATTGTGGGCACTGATTGGCATCCCTGGTGGCCATGGGTGGCATACCTGGTGGTGACTAGTGGTGGGCATCCCTGGTGGTCCTGGTGGCGTCCCTGGTGGTCCAGTGTGGGCATCCTTGGGGGAGCTGCGCTGATAAATCCATCAGCACAGACCCCCCTGTCAGAAGAGCAGCCGATCGGCTCTCCTCTACTCGCGTCTGACAGACGTGAGTGAGGAAAAGCTGATAATCGGCTTTTCCTGTTTACATCGTGATCAGCCATGATTGGGCACAGCTGATCACGTGGTAAAGAGTCCTCGTCAGAGACTCTTTACCTAGATGGGAGTTGCGGTGTGTCAGACTGACACACCGCACGAACGATCGCCATGATGCGTGTCCCTGGGGGCGCGCAGCGGCTTGTTATCCTGAAAGACATCACATGACAACCACTTTGCCAACGTCATTTTGTTATATGGCAGGCGGCAAGTGGTTAAAAGTAGTGTTTTCACTACTTTTGGTATGATCCAGTGGATTTCAGCCCATTTCAGTCCCTTCAAATAAATGGCCTGAAAATTGAATCGCACAGGAACGTATTACATTTCTGTTGTTGGGGTTAATACCACTTTATGGTCCCTTTCACATGGGCATTCCGTTTTCTTCATCCATTCAGTCACATTTTTTTTGTTAGCAGATCGAATGAAAAACAGATCTACACAGGGCCATCTTTAGCACAGGGCAAAAGGGGCAGCTGCCCCGGGCCCAGTCATTGTTGTGGGGCCCAAAGCAGCTGCCCTTTAAGTCCACACTTCCTGCAAATAGTTAATCTTTCATTGAGGCCTTCATGTTATATAGATTGAATACCATGTCATAGATATATTATTTATTATTGTAATGATAAATTACATATTCCACACTTTTCTTTTTTTTTCTGGAAAAAAACAAAAACGATTTTGAAATAAAACAGTAAAAAAACTTTTTTTCCCCTGTTTTTTTTTTTTTTTTTATCCAGGCCTTCTCATCTCTATCTGTAAACACATTTTGCCTTCCAAAAATGCAAGCAAAGCTCACTCATGCAAAGAAGAAGTCATATGATCCAGAAACTCCACAGTCTTCTCTGGGAGAAAGCTTATTTAAAATGGTCTGTTGCAAAGTGGAAAACTGTTCTGTGGTCAGATAAATCAAAATTTGTCATTCTTTTTGGCAATCATGGGTGCCATGTCCTCCGGAATAAAGAAGAGAGGGAGCTTACAGCTTGTTATCAGCATTGAGTTCAAAAGCCTGCATCTCTGATGATATGGGGGGTGCCTTAGTGGGTATGGAATGAGCAGCTTGCACCTCTGGAAAGCCACCATCAAGGCTGAAAAATATACAGTGGGAATGGAAAGTATTTAGACCCCCTTAAATTTTTCATTCTTTGTTATATTGCAGCCATTTGCTAAAATCATTTAAGTTCATTTTTTTCTCATTAATGTACACACAGCACCCCATATTGACAGAAAAACACAGAATTGTTGACATTTTTGCAGATTTATTAAAAAAGAAAAACTGAAATATCACATGGTCCTAAGTATTCAGACCCTTTGCTGTAACACTCATATATTTAACTCAGGTGCTGTCCATTTCTTCTGATCATCCTTGAGATGGTTCTACACCTTCATTTGAGTCCAGCTGTGTTTGATTATACTGATTGGACTTGATTAGGAAAGCCACACACCTGTCTATATAAGACCTTACAGCTCACAGTGCATGTCAGAGAAAATGAGAATCATGAGGTCAAAGGAACTGCCTGAAGAGCTCAGAGACAGAATTGTGGCAAGGCACAGATCTGGCCAAGGTTGCAAAATAATTTCTGCTGCACTTAAGGTTCCTAAGAGCACAGTGGCCTCCATAATCCTTAAATGGAAGAGGTTTGGGACGACCAGAACCGTTCCTAGAGCTGGCCGTCCGGCCAAACTGAGCTATCGGGGGAGAAGAGCCTTGGTGAGAGAGGTAAAGAAGAACCCAAATATCACTGTGGCTGAGCTCCAGAGATGCAGTCGGGAGATGGGAGAAAGTTGTAGAAAGTCAACCATCACTGCAGCCCTCCACCAGTCCGGGTCTTATGGCAGAGTGGCCCGACGAAAGCCTCTCCTCAGTGCAAGGCACATGAAAGCCCGCATGGAGTTTGCTAAAAAACACCTGAAGGACTCCAAGATGGTGAGAAATAAGATTTTTTGGTCTGATTAGACCAAGATAGAACTTTTTGGCCTTTATTCTAAGTGGTATGTGTGGAGAAAACCAGGCACTGCTCATCACCTGTCCAATACAGTCCCAAAGGTGAAGCATGGTGGTGGCAGCATCATGCTGTGGGGGTGTTTTTCAGCTGCAGGGACAGGACGACTGGTTGCAATCGAGGGAAAGATGAATGCGGCCAAGTACAGGGATTTCCTGGACAAAAACCTTCTCCAGAGTGCTCAGGACCTCAGACTGGCCCGAAGGTTTACCTTCCAACAAGACAATGGCCCTAAGCACACAGCTAAAATAACGAAGGAGTGGCTTCACAACAACTCCGTGACTGTTCTTGAATGGCCCAGCCAGAGCCCTGACTTAAATCCAATTGAGCATCTCTGGAGAGACCTAAAAATGGCCGTCCACCAATGTTTACCATCCAACCTGACAGAACTGTAGAGGATCTGCAAGGAGGAATGGCAGAGGATCCCCAAATCCAGGTGTGAAAAACTTGTTGCATCTTTCCCAAAAAGACTCATGGCTGTATTAGATCAAAAGGGGCTTCTACTAAATACTGAGCAAAGGGTCTGAATACTTAGGACCATGTGATATTTCATAGGAAAAGACAAATCACAGCGCTGTAAAAGGACATTAGTGCATACAAAACATATTGAGAAAAACAAAATTGAAAAAACAAAAAGTGACAATTCAATGATCAAAACCAAACACAAGAGCAGCCGCTAAAAGTGGGATACACACATTACATACTAAATACAAAAAAGAGCAGCGCTGTGACAAAAAAAAGGTATATATGATATAACCAAATCAGATTGGATAAGGTTGAATAATGGACCCAAATTTTAGATTAACTCCAAGTTCTTATAAAAGTTCATAATAACCAAAGGTAAAAAAGTCCTATCCAAAATCAATCATAGATAGTGGATATAGTGAGAAGCGTAGATAGGTGGAAATACAAATAAATCAATATGTCCTTCACCGCACCACTGTGGTATTGATAGGAATGCGCGCTTACCAGACGGCAAGCTTAAGGAAGCTTGCGACCTTAACCCGGTCGGGGGCCTTTCAAGATGGAACCATCAAAGGAAAAACACACCACCTTCGCTTGGATTAAGCACGCTGTTCACCAATTATCCAATGATAAAACATATAATGTAATCGCGCTAAAGTCCATGGAAATAGCAGAAAAAATAAAAATAATAATAAATAAATAGAAAAATAGTCAATGAATAATTCCAGAGGGAAATCTGTAATCCATGGATCAATAAAAATCAGGGAACCAGGGAAATCTATTTCTCCAAGATACCAAGGACAGCTTCCTGTTGAGTGAAGTCAATCCTCCGTGTATACATAAAAAACCAAAGAAGAAAGCGCCTCTTAGGTATAAAGGATTTATTCACATGTTAAAAACATAGTAAACACTTACATTGAGGTAGATAATATGCTGCTTCCATAAAGAACTAGTCCCGGTGTCTCTCCGTAGTAACCAGTGATCAGGGGGAGCCTAGATGGACGCCGTGCGGATGGCCGCGGACCTCCGCTCGGAAGCACCGGCTGTAGAAGCGGTATAGTGGAGAAGTCACTTCCGCGTTCCAGCGGATCACATGGGAGATGACGTCACTCGGGCAGTTCAGATTAGCTGGGGACCACTACGCGTTTCAGAGCATGCGCGAAGCTCGTAACGGGCATGCGCGCTCCTTTTTCAAGTGTATTGTGGGAAAAGGCTAACCAGGAAGCTAAATAACTCTAGAGTAGTGATACGGACCAATCACGACCAAGGAGGGGAGGGAACAATGACGGAAATGGCCATAACAACATTAGGAACGAGTTCTCTATGGATTACATACTAAATAAATGTTGATAGAGTATATTAGCAAAACAAAAATATATAATATAATATAAATGTATGAGATCGGAATATTAGATGATACAAGATGATTGAATGATATAATAATGAATGAAAATGCCGATAAATATATATATAAAAATAAAGATGGAATAAAAAAGAACAAAGTATAAATAGGATATATGGATAAAATAGTACGGATGTTAATGAACAATAAAATAATAAATGATAATTAATATATACATATATGATAAAAACATGTAATCAAAACGTGGAAAAAGTTCATATCTAAAGTTCATATCTAAAATGGACTAGGACACTGAATACAGAAATTAAATGTATGTCCCTATATAAACATATCATTAATATTGGGACTAAAAATATATATATCTCATGTCAATACCCGCATGTGCGTACAACACGGAAAGTGACAGATGTGCACACATGTACATAGTAATAGCACACACGTATGCACACGTATTGGCAGATTTATAGATGACATTATAGTCATTTGGGATGGCCCACCATCGTCTATAGAAGGTTTTGTTTCTCATTGCAATACCAATGATTTTGGTCTTTCTTTTACATCTGAACATAACAAGGAAAACCTCCCTTTCCTTGATTTGGAATTATTCCATGATGCCGGTTCCATTTTTTCCAATTACACGAAACCGACATCAGGTAATTCGTATCTGCATTTCACTAGTTGTCACCATCCACAGTGGATAAATAACATACCAAAGGGCCAATTTTGCAGATTGAGGCAAAACTGTACCAGGGAATCGGATTATATTGCACAGAGCATTCATCTCAAAAATAAATTTCTGGAAAAGGGGTTTCCTGAAAAACTGGTTGACCAAGCCCAGGCCATCTATCTCCCCGGTAAAAAACCCAAAACCACCAAACAGGTTGATCATGGTACGGTTCGCTTCATTACTAGGTACCACAACAAACATAGAAGAATGGAATCTATACTTCTTAAACATTGGGGTATCCTTAAACAGGATCCTTTTCTCCTTAATGACCTCGGCGATAAACCGATGGTTACATACAGAAGGGCCCCAACATTAAAAAATAAATTAGCACCTAGTAAATTTAAAACATACAAACCAGAGAGCCCACTCGGCCTGATTCCACTCACGGGCATGTATAGATGCAATAAAGCCTTATGTAAAACCTGCACTTTCGTCAGACATGGCCAACAAAGTTTCCAACATAAGGACAAAATATATCAACTAGAAGGCTTCTATAACTGCTCTACAAATTACGTTGTGTATTGTCTCACATGCCCTTGTAAATTACTGTACGCTGGACGCACTATTTGTCCTTTGCGACAACGGTTCGGCAAACATCGCCGCTTTATAGAACAAGGCTGTGATGAACACAGCGTTCCCAGACACTTCCTCGAATGCCACCAGAAATCTACTGCCGGCCTACAGGTATGGGTAATTGAGTCTATTCCACACAAATTATCCGAGGCTGAACGTTTTTCTAAACTTTGTGAGCGTGAAACTTTTTGGATTTTTATTTTAGATACTTTAGCACCTAATGGGTTAAATGAGGAACTGGAGGTCAATACCATCTTATAGAATGTATCCTTGTATTCAAATATACCCACCAGGCTATCAATTTAACATAACATAATTTAGGGAGTTCCGTGGCACATTATATGGAACAGTATGTTAATATTAACCTTTATCTACTATTATTAATTATATTATTTTATTATGATTAATTCATCAACATACCGAGGTCCTGTTTTCTTATATATATATAATAGAACTAAGAGTGTCTTGCTGCCCATCATATGGACTTTTTACCCATTACTATTAACTTTTAGCTATCAGCCCATTAACATACTGAGGTCCTTTCCCCTATAGGTGTATGCATGCGTATGCGCATGTGTGCATATACATGTATGTGTATACGTGTGCATACGTGTGTGCTATTACTATGTACATGTGTGCACATCTGTCACTTTCCGTGTTGTACGCACATGCGGGTATTGACATGAGATATATATATTTTTAGTCCCAATATTAATGATATGTTTATATAGGGACATACATTTAATTTCTGTATTCAGTGTCCTAGTCCATTTTAGATATGAACTTTTTCCACGTTTTGATTACATGTTTTTATCATATATGTATATATTAATTATCATTTATTATTTTATTGTTCATTAACATCCGTACTATTTTATCCATATATCCTATTTATACTTTGTTCTTTTTTATTCCATCTTTATTTTTATATATATATTTATCGGCATTTTCATTCATTATTATATCATTCAATCATCTTGTATCATCTAATATTCCGATCTCATACATTTATATTATATTATATATTTTTGTTTTGCTAATATACTCTATCAACATTTATTTAGTATGTAATCCATAGAGAACTCGTTCCTAATGTTGTTATGGCCATTTCCGTCATTGTTCCCTCCCCTCCTTGGTCGTGATTGGTCCGTATCACTACTCTAGAGTTATTTAGCTTCCTGGTTAGCCTTTTCCCACAATACACTTGAAAAAGGAGCGCGCATGCCCATTACGAGCTTCGCGCATGCTCTGAAACGCGTAGTGGTCCCCAGCTAATCTGAACTGCCCGAGTGACGTCATCTCCCATGTGATCCGCTGGAACGCGGAAGTGACTTCTCCACTATACCGCTTCTACAGCCGGTGCTTCCGAGCGGAGGTCCGCGGCCATCCGCACGGCGTCCATCTAGGCTCCCCCTGATCACTGGTTACTACGGAGAGACACCGGGACTAGTTCTTTATGGAAGCAGCATATTATCTACCTCAATGTAAGTGTTTACTATGTTTTTAACATGTGAATAAATCCTTTATACCTAAGAGGCGCTTTCTTCTTTGGTTTTTTACCAATTATCCAATAATCACTGTATTGTGGAGATGTGACCCCTGGCTAGGGATAAACCTCGAGGGAGGTATACCAAAGAGAGAAGGAGAGCAACATAGCGTAATCCTGCATTCACTTTTTATTAAAATTAATAAAATTGCACTTACACTCAGATGGATAAACAAAAGCACATAAAGCCGGCCAGCTAGAAGCGAACGCCCGTCCTGCAGACGGTGGATGCAGCACGTCAGCACGCCCAACGTACGTTTCGTCACACTCTGACGTCGTCTGGGGCACGGGCGACGCACTGACGTGTCGCATTAATATAATAAAACACCATAACCAGGCCTCGTACTGAGGACGGAACCGGAAATCACCTTGCGTTCCGCTAGTTAGGGGCGGATAGCAAAGAAACGCCATCTTAGATGTGGGATTAAACATTACATCCTGTACCCGTTTCTGATGTAGACAAAAACGGACCAGCTCATATTGCTAAGTGTAAATTAACATTATACATAGGTTGATCCTTAGACTAACAGGAGAATCGAACTTTAAGGTAAATTTAATAAGAATAAAAATTAAAATTAAAAATTAGTTAAAATTAATATTTGAATGATATCCTTCAACAGTGTAACCCTTAGTGAGAAAAAGTAGTTGAATGACATCCTTATATGATATACCACATAGGGTGGCTCATAAAGACAGGAAGTCAATTAATGGGTATGCAGGGGCGTTCTCAAAGCCACTCATAGCTGTATTAAATTCTAAAGGGCAAGTGAAACGAAACACACGCCATACCACGATAAACATTATCCGGATGGTTAGCCTAGGGGAAAGGAAGGTGATTTGTTCCCAAGTGTAAAGGGCACTAAATACACCATATCATAAGTCACATATCAAGTAACAAAACAAGATAAAATACATTGGACATTTAGCCAATCCCAAACCTAGGATACAAAGTCTACACAACTAATAATGGGGCACATACCCCATTATGTAAATCTAGGAGTATCCAATGGGGCATATACCCACCCAGGAGTGATATATATCTAGTGTTGGCCATTTCTTGAATGTATGGGATATTCCTTAGAGGTAATCCGGGACTCTAAGTAAATAGGGACTGTTTGTTAGACCAGAGATTTTGAGGATTTGATTATTTCTTATGAGTTGTCAATGAAAGCATTAGTGTCAGTATCAATATTGAGCCCGTGTGGGGCATAGCACTTGATTTTATGTATCCAGAGCATCTCAAGTTTTGAGATGCTCCTAACCAGAGAGCTGCCCCTCCAATGGGGCCGATATCTATCGATTCCCAAAAAGAGTGTTTTGGAGGGGTCTTTACTATGGGTGGTCAAGTAGTGCTTTGAAACAGAATGCTTGGGAAAGCCATTCAGGATGTTAGTGATATGTTCATTTAGACGAACGGAGAGGGGTCGCCTAGTCCTGCCCACATACTGTAACCCGCAGGGGCACTGCAGTAGGTAGACGACCCCCTCCGTTGTACAGGTAATGAAGGGCCTAATATCGTGTTCCTCATGAGTACTATACGAGGTGAATTTCTGAGTTCGCCTGGATGTCGCAGAATTAAGCTTACAAACACGACATCTACCACATTTATAGTACCCCTTCAAATTGTCAAAAAGGCCCTGAATGCCTTTAATAGGGGGATCAAGAACGTTAGGAGCCAATCTATTCCTAAGTGACGATGCTCCCCTAAAGATCACTTGTGGTTTGTCTGGAACAATAGTTCTCAAGACCGGATCATTTCCCAATAGGTGCCAATGTTTATTAAGTAGGCTTTTAATGTTGCTGTGCTGTATTGAGTAGGTGGTAATAAAGGGGAGAGTGACAGAATTCTCTCTGGGGGGTGCCCCCTGATTGAGTAGCTGTTCCCTGTCAATACCCTTAACGACATCCAAGGTTTGGGTTAAAAATTCCATAATGTACCGTTTTTCCACAAAGCGGTTCATCAGGACTCCGGCCTGTTGCAAGAACTGGGAATTGTCAGTACAGTTACGTTTAAGTCGTAAAAATTGAATCTTGGGAACAGGTGTTTTATTATATTAATGCGACACGTCAGTGCGTCGCCCGTGCCCCAGACGACGTCAGAGTGTGACGAAACGTACGTCGGGCGTGCTGACGTGCTGACGTGCTGCATCCACCGTCTGCAGGACGGGCGTTCGCTTCTAGCCGGCCGGCTTTATGTGCTTTTGTTTATCCATCTGAGTGTAAGTGCAATTTTATTAATTTTAATAAAAAGTGAAAGCAGGATTACGCTATGTTGCTCTCCTTCTCTCTTTGGTATACCTCCCTCGAGGTTTATCCCTAGCCAGGGGTCACATCTCCACAATACAGTGATTATTGGATAATTGGTGAACAGCGTTCTTAATCCAAGCGAAGGTGGTGTGTTTTTCCTTTGATGGTTCCATCTTGAAAGGCCCCGACCGGGTTAAGGTCGCAAGCTTCCTTAAGCTTGCCGTCTGGTAAGCGCGCATTCCTATCAATACCACAGTGGTGCGGTGAAGGACATATTGATTTATTTGTATTTCCACCTATCTACGCTTCTCACTATATCCACTATCTATGATTGATTTTGGATAGGACTTTTTTACCTTTGGTTATTATGAACTTTTATAAGAACTTTGGAGTTAATCTCAAATTTGGGTCCATTATTCAACCCATGTGATATTTCAGTTCTTCTTTTTTAATAAATCTGCAAAAATGTCAACAATTCTGTGTTTTTCTGTCAATATGGGGTGCTGTGTGTACATTAATGAGGAAAAAAATGAACTTAAATGATTTTAGCAAATTCCTGCAATATAACAAAGAGCGAAAAATTTAAGGGGGTCTGAATACTTTCTGTCCCCACTGTATCCAGGTTTTAGAGCAGCATATGCTCCCATCTAGACTTTTTTTTAGGGAAGGTCTTACATATTTCAGGACAATGCTAAACCACATACTGCATCTATGACAACAGCATGGCTTTGTAGTCCGGGTGCTTAACTGGCCTGCCTGCAGTCCAGACCTTTGACCAAATGAGAATATTTGGCACATCTTAAAACAAAAAATACAACAAAAAAGACCCAGTACCGACCAGAATTTAAAAAAAAAATTTTCCTCATTGGTTGTTTTTTAATAAAAACAGGATTAGGAATGACAACTGCTTTATTAAAGGGACCCTGTCATCTGACCATTTATTTCAACATATGAGGCTTCAATGTATTTTATGCATGATATTTACCTGTATGGCACCATTAGTGAGACCAGTACATCGTGAAAGAGACATTTGATGCTCTATTTCATGCTGGCACCTACCCCTCTGTCTCTATTTAGGGCATGAAGAGAAAGATGCGTTTACATATTATATATATTAACTATGTCCCTTTGAGACCAGAGTGTATAGTTTTACATTTTGCCTTTTTTTTATCTCTTTTTTTATTTCACTTAAAAACCAAATATTTTTCTCTCTCTCTGTCTGTGTGGGTCAATATTGCAGGTGGATGATATCTTAGATTGTTCTGATATCTGTCATCATTTCTTGTATACTGTGGGCCACATCTTTCAATAAAATCCTTCTCTCTCTGGAAACAAAGCAAAGGTTGTTCGATCTGGATATGTGGAATGAGTAATATTTCAGATACTCCTTAAATTATACTTTATCACAACATTTTTATGGTACACCTTCCATAGCCCATAGAGCTCTGTCCCCACCATGAAATGTTTTTATTATTATTTGTAGCGCTACTCCCCGTAGGAGCCGCTGGTTAGGATGGGTCCTCTGTTCTCCGCCTCAACCTCCTCAAGAACTTCAGCCCCCTCTGACACACGAGGTTGAGTGTATAACTATGTAATATCACAGACAATCACTAAAAGTGACGCTAAACAGGCACTGAACCAGTTAGTAAAGGCAAACTTAATATATTGTCATCTGATATGGTTGGTAACAGGGTTGCCCACCGTCCATAAATTTACGGGCAGTTTGTAAATTTCGGGCAATTTACAAGCTGCCCGTAAAAAAATGTTTTTCGGACAACTAGCCGGGCTCGGGCGGGGGGGGGGGCTCAAGGTGACTGGAGACCAGAGGGCAAGACGGTAGAGCCACTCGCCAGAGCAGGCAGTCTCTGATCATCTCTTGTACTATGTCCACAGTCCCTGACCATTTCTTGTACCATGTCTGCAGTCTCTGATCATCTCTTGTACTATGTCCGCAGTCTCTGATCATCTCTTGTACTATGTCCACAGTCTCTGACCATATCTTGTACCATGTCTGCAGTCTCTTACCATCTCCTGTACCATGTCCGCAGTCTCTGACCATCTAATGACCGTCTTATCATGTCCGCAGTCTCTGACTGTCTCTTGTACCATGTCTGCAGCCTCTGACCATCTCTGTCTCTCCACAGAATGCCTCCGGTGATTAGTGGTGAGAAGAAGAAGGTGAGAGGATGCTCTGGGCTCTCCACAGCCAGGGCCGGTGCTACCACTAGGCAAACTAGGCAGCCGCCTAGGGTGCACTGCTGCCTAGGGCGCCTGGCCGCAGGTGTTCCTACTCTCTTCTCTCTGCAGCAAGCAACGAAGTCTCAGCATGAGCAGGCAGCCGCCGCTCCGTTCACACATGGTGTCAAAGGCACAGCTGCTGTGTCTGTGTCCCAACTCTCAAATGAATGGAAGCAAGCAAAATTTATTGATGGGCACTGGTGAGGCTGCATTGATGGGCGCTGGTGAGGCTGCATTTAATGGGCGCTGGTGAGGCTACAATTAATGGGCGCTGGTGAGGCTGCATTTGATGGGCAATTCATTTAAAATGTGGGGTATACATGGGCAGGGCAAAGGGGGTGGAGCCAGGGGTGGAGCCAAGGTGGGGGGGGCGGCAAAATGAGGTTTTGCCTAAGGTGTCAAAAATCCTTGCACCAGCCCTGTCCACAGCATTTGTGTAGATGGGATTGCCGTGGTCAGGGCAGCTCTGCCTTGGGTGTCTCTGGATCTAGACCTCAAGCTTGATCCCTGCCGGTCTGGCCTCTCAGCGGTCTGGTCAATATACAGGAAGATGTGCTATTCTTGGTTCCCATGGCACCAAGAGAAAGAGGTTTCTCATGCAATCCAGTGAAAGCCACCATGCCACTCCCACTTCTCCCCAGTGTACTCTGGTAACTGCAGTGTAAAGGGTCCATAGGCCCTATTCTATGGCTGATGTCTCAAGCCACAGCTCCCCTGCTTCTCAGTGTCCGGCATAGGATTCCATAGGTTTCCTGGTTATAGCTCTCCCCCTGCTGGCTGGAGGGGATTGTGTAGCATAACATCCAGCATTACAGTAGAGAGTAAAAAATAACAAAGGGTAAAGTCTCCTTCTCCATGCTGCTGTAGCCCAGCACCTGGCTACATACAGTACTATTAATGTTATCATTCATTATATTATAATATTTAATAGAAGATAACAAATGTTTTTTAAATATTTTTGTCTGCTAATCTTTTTTTTTTTTTTTTAAACATGAGAATAAATGACAACTGAATTAGTAAAGAGACTCTGTCATCAGACCATTCATTTTGACATAAGAGCATTTAACGTATATTATGCATGTCTGTATGAAATAATTATGACCCTCTGAGACCAGAGTCTGTATTTTCCCATTTAAATTAAAAGAATTTTTTTTTTCTTAGTCTATATTTTTTTTTCTCTCTTTGTCTATGTAGGTCAATATTGCAGCTGGATGACATCTTAGGATGCCCTGATATCTGTCATCATTTATTGTATGCTCTGGGCCACATCTTTCAATAAAAGCCTATCTCTCTCTCTCTCTCTCTGGAAAAGAACCAAGGATTGTTCGACCTGGATATGTGGAGTAATATATTACAACACGCAAATATTTTACTTTATTACAACATTTTCATTGTGCATGTTCTTTAGGCCGTAGCCATTTGTCCCTATCATGTAAGGGCTAGCTGGCTTTGTTTGCCCCCTCAGACCAAGGGACCCCCTGATGTTACAAACCCAGGTGCTAGATCTTCTATTATTGGTATTCAGCGTTGTCCCCCAAAGGTCGCCTTCCCTTGGGCTTTAATATGGGTCAGTCATTCTCAACCAGGGTCTCATGGAACCCTAGGGGACCTCCAGAAATTTCAAGGGGGTTTCTTGAGCTGTGGCTGATTGACATCCCATTTGATGGTGCCTGTACAATTCCAGGGCCAACACCAGTAGGCAGAGTCAGCGGCATGACTTTATTGATCATTTAAGCTGATTATAAGGCGTCACGCACACTGGACGTTTCTGGATGTTTTTACAGCTGCTGTTTTTGGCTTCAGACGTTTTTTTCTACAGTCAATAAACTCCCCATCATGTTATCCCATGTGTCCATGTACACATAGGCTGTTATCAATTGTTTTTGGCTGGGGCGTTTTTTGGCTGTAAAAAAAAAACCCCCAATCTAATGGGTTCTGAGAGGAGTTTTTCAGCTGTAAAAACGCTCTAATTTCAAAAAACGATGATAAACGCAGAAAAACGCTAATGTGGGAAAAACACTGCAAAGCTACTGGCATTTTTATAACGTTATTTTAACGCCCAGTGTGCTTGAGGCCTTAGGGTGGCATTCTGACCACCACTGTAAGGGCAACATACATTATATTGTCAAAAGTATTGTGACGCCTGCCTTTACACGCACATGAACGTTAATGGAATCCCAGTCTTAGTCCGTAGAGTTCAGTATTGAGTTGCCCCCCCCCCCCCCCCTTTGCAGCTATAACAGCTCCAACTCTTCTGGGAAGGCTGTCCACAAGGTTTAGGAGTGTGTCTATGGGAATGTTTGATCACTCTCTGAGAAGCGCATTTGTGAGGTCATGATGTTGGACGAGAAGGCTTTGTTCGCAGTCTCCTTCTAATTCATCCCAAAGGTGTTCTATCAGGTTGCAGTCAGAACTCTGTGCCGGCCAGTCAAGTTCTTCCACACCAAACTCGCTCATCCATGTCTTTATGGACCTTGCTTTGTGCACTGGTGCGCAGTCATGTTGGAACAGGAAGGGGCCATCCCCAAACTGTTCCCACAAAGGTGGAATCATGAAATTGTCCAAAATGTCTTGGAATGCTGACGCCTTAAGAGTTCCCTTTACTGGACCTAAAGGGCCAAGCCCAGCCCCTAAAAAACATCCCCACACCATAATCCCACCACCAATGTAACAGGCACCAGAGACTGCAGCAGTTCCCCTTACATCAGAGTCCTCCGAGTTCTCCTTTGCATCAAAATCCACAGTGTTCCCTTTTACATCAGGGTTTGCAGAGTTCCCCCTTAGACTGTAAAGGGGAACTCTGTACTGGGTTATATTAACCTGACCTTCATGTAAATAGAGAAATATATATATATATATATATTTTTTTACCTTTTGTTATACCTTAAACACATTACTAATAACACTAGCCACATGTTTGTAGCTTAAATATTGATACAGTATATGCACAGTTTTGCATTGAAAACACCCATTGTAAGTACTTTTTTGAAGTATCAGTACATTTTTTTGGCTCTGTCAGTCATTTTTTAGGATTTTTGTCATTAAAAAAATTTGTGCTGTCACTAGATTTTGAGCATCCTGCCAGTAAATTGGGCTTGGCAACACTGGTCGGTAATGAGGCAAAGCATAAAATAGTTTAACACTGGCGGTAACACAATTTGGCATACAGAGTGATTAACAGCAAACACTAGGCATAAAATGACACTTGGCATCCAGGTCAGCATTAACAGTAGCAAGCCCCCCTAAAGCGCACCAGTGGGCAGTAATCAACTTATTTACCAAACATAGGAACTCTACTGCCAAAGTGCATTGATGGTAACTATGCTAGGCCTAGCCCGATGGGATGTGCACGGTCCTTAGAAATTGAAGAAGGGGGAGACTGGGCATAAAATGGACTTATAGGGATATTTTATGAAAGGGGCAGTCCCTTATGTTGTTCTTCTACCGGATATAGTTGGGGCCCTTTAAGAATCATTGGTGCACTTGATGGCATTCTTAATAAACCATCATGCAGTTTAGGTGCAGCAAGCGTACAGCAGACTGGTTTTTAGCTGATTGTAAGGGTGGCAGTCTCACCACCACTGTAAGGGGAACATACTTCCCATTGGCCACCAACGTAATAGACATTTTTTCAAACTGACCCCACTGAATTGGTTTTATTTTCAGTGTTTCTTTATTAGATTTCAAGTGGACAAGTAACAAGTCAATAAGAGAAGAAAAGATTGATCGCACACTTGAATCCAAAAGATGCTGTAGAAATGTCTTTATTGTCATGAGCCAGACAAAATTGCAATGATGATCAGTTAATACGTATCATGGTTATGCAGTAATCTTTCTCTGTCAGCTTACCTCATCTCATGTGTTCAGACTAAGAGGCCAGCCACTCTAACCTGGCTGTTTTTATAACCTCTCCTCTAAGCATGGCTCCACCCCAGGCCCTATCAGGGAACCCTATATTAACCTGTGCACTACAAGCCAGCAGTGCTGATCAACCATTGTGTATTCATTGTGTGTTTGGCTTCCTGTTTCCTGCTTGCTGTGTGCTCTTTGTTTGTCTCTGTTACCGACCTTGGCGTGTTCCCAACTATTCCTGTCTGCTTGTGACCCTGACCTTTTGGCGTGTCCCCGACTATCCCTGTTTGTCTGTGACCCTGAACCTTTGGCGTGTACTCTGTTGTTCCTGTCTGCTAGTCGCCCTGACCTCTGCCTTATTCCTTTACTATCCTTGTTCCAGCCTGCAGCTTCCTTCTCCTGTAGTCTACGATGAGCGTGAGCTGTGAGACCCTGGGGGCCGCGACCTGGAGCCAGTCTGCAGTGCAATCCATCCTCACCACTAGAGGCTCTGGTGAACACCTGCTGGCTCTTAGACTCCGCGCCCTGGGGAATCTATGCTCTAGCCCCCACTGTGATCTGTGTTATTGATCCAGTAGACCTGCTTCCTGAACCTCCCTGGGTACAATCCGCAGCAGTCAGTCCTAGGGTCCACTATTTTAGCGGTGCACTTCTGACTCCTACGGAGTGCATCTGTCACCTGGTCTCAGGTGACCTGACAACGCGTTTCACACAAAAAGAACCGCGCTTGCAAGCACGGTTCTTTTCGTGTGAAACACGTCAACTGATTATCATTGCAATTTTGTCTGGCTCATGACAATAAAGACATTTCTACAGCATCTTTTGGATTCAAGTGTGCGATCAATCTTTTCTTCTCTTCTTGATATTGCCTACAGTGATGAGCCGAGATAAGCACCTTGGACCGGGTGTGTCCATTTTTTGCCTGAAGCGGTGTGTGCCCCCTTGTTCTGTTTCCTAACAAGTCAATAACACAAAATTGTGTAATCAAGATGCATTGATATAAGAGAGGGAAGGGTGAGTGGTGGAAGAAAGTTGGGGGAAAGTTAGGAAGGGGAAGAGTAAGCAGAGGGAAAAGTGGGCTGGTATGACATTGGGTGATACCTGGATAAGGATAACTGTAATAATCCTGTGCATTATTTGTTAGCATTGGATAAAATAAATCAAGACCAAAGTAGCACATATCAGATAGTTAACAAGACATCAATGTGCAATGGTTAACAATCACAAATCAGATTATTGTTCAAGTTGGGAGAGGCGTGGATTCTATAGCGCAGTAGGGTTGGCATAAGTTTGAAAAAGAATGGGTTCTAGGTTTAAAGTTGCACGGTGCAGAGAGGGTGATTTAACCAGAGATGCCATTGGCGTATGTCACTTATCTTGTGTTAAGTGTTTTTCTTTACTTAAACGGTCGGACTTTGTTCGGACATTCCGACAACAAAATCCTAGGATTTTTTCCGACGGATGTTGGCTCAAACTTGTCTTGCATACACACGGTCACACAAAGTTGTCGGAAAATTCGATCATTCTGAACGCGGTGACGTAAAACACGTACGTCGGGACTATAAACGGGGCAGTGGCCAATAGCTTTCATCCCTTTATTTATTCTGAGCATGCGTGGCACTTTGTCCGTCGGATTTGTGTACACACGATCGGAATTTCCATCAACGGATTTTGTTGTCAGAAAATTTTATATCCTGCTCTCAAACTTTGTGGGTCGGAAAATCCGATGGAAAATGTGTGATGGAGCCTACACACGGTTGGAATTTCCGACAACAAGGTCCGATCACACATTTTTCGTCGGAAAATCCGACCGTGTGTACGGGGCATAAGAGCGGCAAGGATGTGGAATTCCCTTCCACAGGCGGTGGTCTCAGCGGGGAGCATCGATAGCTTCAAAAAACTATTAGATAAGCACCTGAATGACCACAACATACAGGGATATACAATGTAATACTGACATATAATCACACACATAGGTTGCACTTGTGTCTTTTTTCAACCTCACCTACTATGTAACTACTATGTAAGTGTGCTCTGGCGAAGGCGTAGTGGGGCGTGTTCATTTAGAGAATGGATTACTTCCTTACTTGATGGTGCATTTGACATTTTCCAATTACGGGAAAGTCTTGCTGCTATAAAAGTGGGTTAATGGCGGCGTGTGGCCATGAATCCATTTCTAGACCCAACAGAGCCAGATTGGGATCACACAATATGTCCAGATCAGTGACCTTTGAAAGGAGCCAGAAGACTTGGGAACCAAAGGAATGAATAGCCAGGCACTGCCACCAGAGTTGAAGGAACGATCCAGCGAGTCTCTCTTTTTTTTTTTCATAGTTACATAGTAGGTAAGTCGAAAAAAGACACAAGTCCATCAAGTCCAACCTATGCGCTATAGCTATTCCAATCTTTCTTTATTAGTTTTCAAGTGGGCAAGAGCATGAATTGGTTTTAGTAGGGGTTCCCCAAGACTTCGAAAATTATTTCAAGGGTTCCTCAGGGGTAAAGAGGTTGAGAATGTCTAATATGGGTTATTGTTTGTCTGCCCTCCCCCCCACCCCGAGACTTGTTCACCAACAGATCCAGTGGCAGGAGCAGAAGACTCTGATGAAGCACGCCAACCCCTCCAATATGACACAGTGGTGACGATGATCTTTGAAGAGGTTTTTTTAGATTTCTGCCATAAATAATTTCTTTGAAATTATCTCAGCTGTCCAATCAATTCTGCTTTGCTACTTGAGCGGCATTCAGTATTATTATGACATTTCAGGAGATGACATTCTAAAAAATGACTTTTTTTTTTTTTTTTTGTTTTTCTAGCTGTGATGTGTGATATGGATAAACCTGGCTTTATGAAGTACAAATGATTTATTCAGAAAGCGAGCCAGAGACAGAATATACAATGCATCTGTTCAGCTGGAAATATCCACATGAGGCTGGCGCTTTTTATGTAAAAAAATAATAAAAAATACCACGACTTCTATATAAATTCTAATAATTTTTCTTTTGATGTAACGGCTTGCTGAATTTCTATTTATGAATGTGTCATGTTCATTATTTAGTTATTTGGAATCAGTTTTACTATTTAGAATTACATTTTTTATATTGTGTTTTTTTTTTTTTGGTGCCTATGCTGAGCTCCCATAGTTACTTAACTTTTTAAATTCTAAAGCTGAGTTCCAGCCTTCCCTTCAGTCTTGCACAGTTGTACCGGCTCCTCTCCTGGACTAAAATGTCTTTCTCTGATTTTACTGCACACTGTGAGCTTCTCACCATGTGCATTGGAAAACTGCAGCCAATCAGATAGAGCCCACCTCATCCCCTGGCTTGAGGACATCCAGCTTCATCTTGCCCCTTCCTACTCAGCCTGACTGTCCTTGTACTGTCCCTTTCATTTGTTCGATTTTTAGTTCTTTCAATCATTGGGGGCTCAGTATCACATGTGGGCAGTACATAGGGCCGTGTGCATGCAAACATCTCTGCCTTCTCCAAAGAGAGCACATTGACAGCCAGAGCCTACAAGCTGCAGCTGTCAAAGTACAATATAGTAAATTCATAAAAAAATAAAAAGGTTAAATATTAATGTTATTCTTATTATTATTAATTGAGTTATAATTATTTTAATTTTATAAAACATACTGTAGTTTTAAAATAGTTTGTCCATTAATCGTTTTTTTTTTTAAAAAAACAGGAGAATACATGACAGCTGCATTATTCAAGCGTCACTGTTATCAGACCATTAATTTCAATATATGAGTATTTATTTTATTATTGTTATTCATTCTAATTCTAATTTTTTTTTCAATTTTTGTTTGATTTCTTTTATAGACAGCGCAGTATATATGTGTTTATAATATAATACGTATTACACAATTATACTAAATATTTTAAAACATTTTTGTCTGCTAATCCATTGTTAAGAAAAACATAAGAAGAAATTACAACTGCATTATTTTAGAGACCCTTCATTTCAATAAAAGGGTATTTATTATTATTATCATTGTTATTATTATTATTATTATTATTATAATAATTATTTATTATTAGTAGTATTATTCATTATAGTAAAATATTATTATAAAATTTAACAACCTGTTTTAAAGAAATACATGACAAGAAATGACAACTGCAATATTTTAGAGACCATTCATTTTAATGTAAGAGTATTTATTAGTAATAATAATAATATGAATTATTAGTATTATTATATTAAAATATGTATTATAAAATAAAACTAAATATTTCGAAAACATTTTTGTCTGCTAATCCATTGTTAAGAAAAACAGAAGAAGAAATTACAACTGCATTATTTTAGAGAACCTTCATTTCAATAAAAGGGTATTTATTATTATTATTATTATCATTGTTATTATTATTATTATTATCATTGTTATTATTATTATTATTATCATTATTATTATTATTATTATTATTATTATTATTATTATTATTATTATTGTTATTATTATTATCATTATTATTATTATTATTATTATTAACGATAATAATAATTTATTATTAGTAGTATTATTCATTATAGTAAAATATTATTATAAAATTAAACAACATGTTTTAAAGAAATACATGACAAGAAATGACAACTGCAATATTTTAGAGACCATTCATTTAATGTAAGAGTATTTATTAGTAATAATAATAATAATAATAATTATTATTATTATTAGTATTACTATATTAAAATATGTATTATACAATAAAACTAAATATTTCGAAAACATTTTTGTCTGCTAATCCATTAAGAAAAACATAAGAAGAAATTACAACTGCATTATTTTAGAGACCTTTCATTTCAATAAAAGGGTATTTATTATTATTATTATTATTATTATTATTATTATTATTATTATTATCATTGTTATTATTATTATTATTATTATTAATAACGATAATAATTATTTATTATTATTAGTATTATTCATTATAGTAAAATATTATTATAAAATTAAACAACATGTTTTAAAGAAATACATGACAAGAAATGACAACTGCAATATTTTAGAGACCATTCATTTTAATGTAAGAGTATTTATTAGTAATAATAATAATAATAATTATTATTATTATTATTATATTAAAATATGTATTATAAAATAAAACGAAATATTTCGAAAAAATTTTGTCTGCTAATCAACTTTAAAGAAAAACATGACAAGAAATAACAACTGTATTATTCAAGAGACCCTGTCATCAGACCATTATTTTAATATATGAATATTTATTTATATTTATGTATTTCTTATTATCATTATTATTACTATTGTTGATTATATTATAATATGTATTATAAAATGATACAAAATTTTTTAAAAACATTTTGTCTGCTAATCAATTGTTAAGAAAAAAATGAGAAGAAATGTCAGCTGCATTATTCAAAGACATCGGGACATTCATTTTAATATATGAGTATTTATTTATTTATTATTATCATTATTACTATTATTATTCATTCTATAAAAAAATGATTAGAAAATTATACAAAATCTTTTTAAAACACTTTGTCTGTTATTCAATTTTATCGAAAAACATGAAAAAAAATGACAACTGCATGATTCATGAGACCCTGTCATCAGACTTATTTCAATATGAGTATTTATGTTTTGTTATTATTATTATTATTCATTAAATTATAATATTTATTATGAAACTATACAAAATATTTTTAAAGCATTTTTGTTTTCCAATAATTTTTTTAATAAAAACGATAGAAGATATGACAACTGCATTATTAAAGTGACTCAATCATCAGGCCATTTCTTTCAATATATATATATGTTATTTACCAGTAGGGCCTCATTCACATGGACACTAATGCCCCGTACACACGGTCGGATTTTCGGACGGAAAATGTGTGATAGGACCTTGTTGTCGGAAATTCCGACCGTGTGTAGGCTCCATCACACATTTTCCATCGGATTTTCCGACACACAAAGTTTGAGAGCAGGCTATAAAATTTTCCGACAACAAAATCCGTTGTCGGAAATTCCGATCGTGTGTACACAAATCCAACGGACAAAGTGCCACGCATGCTCAGAATAAATAAAGAGATGAAAGCTATTGGCCACTGCCCCGTTTATAGTCCCGACGTACGTGTTTTACGTCACCGCGTTCAGAATGATCGGATTTTCCGACAACTTTGTGTGACCGTGTGTATGCAAGACAAGTTTGAGCCAACATCCGTCGGAAAAAATCCTAGGATTTTGTTGTCGGAATGTCCGATCAATGTCCGACCGTGTGTACGGGGCATAAGTCCCGTATAGCATGAATGAGATCCAGTGCTCTCATTCTACTAAGACAGTATGGGTCTCAGCACCCATGTGAATGAGGACTAAAATCTTATTTTTATATATCCCACCCTGCATCCTCAAATTTATGGAATCTATCCTTAATACATTTGTCTGGGGAGCCTGCCGGCACAAGCTGTCTTGGCGAACTCTGAAATGTCCGATCAACTTAGGTGGCACTGCCTTACCTGACCTTACCCTGTACTATATTGCTTCCCAACTCTCTCACTTCTTCTACGTTAATCAGGAGGACAAGGACAGTCAGGTACTCCACTTTAGTGTGTTCCCCGGCTCCTCACCCAGATGCTCATCCACTCGAAATTCTCTTCCAAGACGCCAATGGGCTGTCCAGTGGGGGCAATAGGGGCTGCATGCTATTTCATCATTGCAAAATCTGGCAGCTTGCCATGAACATAAATAAAGCTCCCCGTTTTCATGCTCATACACCCCTGTGGGACAACCCGCAACTGCCCGAGCTGTTATCCATCCCAGACCACACACTCTGAATAGACAAAGGGGTCACTTAACTTTCGCATGTGCTGGCTAATGGTGCGGTCAAATCGTTCCAAGGACTTAAGATGGAAGTTGGAGTGCCCAATCGCATGTTTTTTCGGGAACCTCCAACACGCCCTCAATTCTCAATTCCCTGACTCTATCCCTAGTACAGAATCCCTATATTTTGTGGAGCTAATTACTAGCCAAGACCCCAAGAAACTCATCTCAATATTCTATAACTATCTCCTGTTGCATGCAGCTACCGTCCTCGCCTACCAACCAAAGTCCCGTTGGACGGCAGACATAGGGGAGGTGACTGATGAGGAGTGGGATGAGATTTTGGGAGCATGCATCCCCCAAATTATCTGACCGCCTCACACATCTATACATCCTTCACTGGTCTTACCTCACACCCACCCGTATATGCAAGACTACAACCTGGCGTGTCCCAAATGTGGAGACCCCAGAGGCTCATTTTATCATTGGCTATGGTCCTGCCTCTCTATCCAGGGATATTGGACACAGGTGGTCAAATTCCTCCATGACCGAATGGGCTCCCCCCCTGTCTTTATGCCCATGACAATGCCTACTAGGCCTCCTCCCTACCTCTGAGGAGGACAAATGCCTGGACACCTTTTTTACAGGAATTGCTTTTCACAGCTAGAATGCAAGTTACTAAAACCTGGATCAAGGAGTACCACCCCAACTCTTCAACAATGGATCTGGACTATTAACAATGCCCTTCCCTATAAATAGGTGCATTGTATGCATAGGGATTGTCCCAATAAATTTTTATAAAACCTGGGATAGATGGTTGGAAGAGGCCTCCACCTGCACCGATGCGGAATAATTCCCCTTAACATGTCATCATGTCCCAGCACAGACCTATGCTGCACCCCTCTGCAAATGTTTCAAATTTAGACCCCTATCCAACCGCACACGGTTTTTGTTGTTTACATGTGCTGGAAAATGTGGTGATCTTCTCCCATTATTATTTCCAATATGTTTTGTACTTCATTATTACAGTGGGGACGGAAAGATTCAGACCCCCTTAATCATTTAAGTTCATTTTTTTCCTCATTAATGTACACACAGCACCCCATATTCACAGAAAAACACAGAATTGTTGACATTTTTGCAGATTTATTAAAAAAGAAAAACTGAAATATCACTTGGTCCTAAGTATTCAGACCCTTTGCTCAGTATTTAGTAGAAGCCCCTTTTGATCTAATACAGCCATAAGTCTTTTTGGGAAACATGCAACAAGTTTTTCACACCTGGATTTGGGGTTCCTCTGCCATTCCCCCTTGCAGATCCTCTCCAGTTCTGTCAGGTTGGATGGTAAACGTTGGTGGACGGCCATTTTTAGGTCTCTCCAGAGATGCTCAATTGGGTTTAAGTCAGGGCTCTGTCTGGGCCATTCAAGAACAGTCACGGAGTTGATGTGAAGCCACTCCTTCATTATTTTAGCTGTGTGCTTAGGGTCATTGTCTTGTTGGAAGGTAAACCTTCGGCCCAGTCTGAGGTCCTGACCACTGGAGAAGGTTTTCGTCCAGGATATGCCTGTACTTGGCCGCATTCCTCTTTCCCTCAATTGCAACCAGTCGTCCTGTCCCTGCAGCTGAAAAACACCCCCACAGCATGATGCTGCCACCACCATGCTTCACTGTTGGGACTGTATTGAACAGGTGATGAGCAGTGCCTGGTTTTCTCCACACATACCGCTTAGAATTAAGGCCAAAAAGTTCCATCTTGGTCTCATCAGACCAGAGAATCTTATTTCTCACCATCTTGGAGTCCTTCAGGTGTTTTTTAGCAAACTCCATGCGGGCTTTCATGTGTCTTGCACTGAGGAGAGGCTTCCGTCCGGCCACTCTGCCATAAAGCCCCGACTGGTGGAGGGCTGCAGTGATGGTTGACTTTCTACAACTTTCTCCCATCTCCCGACTGCATCTCTGGAGCTCAGCCACAGTGATCTTTGGGTTCTTCTTTACCTCTCTCACCAAGGCTCTTCTCCCCCGATAGCTTGTCGATGTACTCGCTCTTTTTGTTTGTAGTGCATGTTATACTTACTGTTTGTACAAATCCTTTTTATACATGTACAATAAAACTTTAATAGCACACCTTATGTAGACTTCCAAAAGCCCTGAAACTTCTGGTGGCCACTGCCTTCTTGGATGTGATGTCAGCCTCACATAGGAGCTAGACCAGCACAGACAGTAATTAGACAAACACAGAAGGGTATATGGATAGGACATGAAAGGAGGGACCGGGCCATTCTAGAGAGCTGACACTTTCTGGAACTAACAAGCTCAGACGAGCATTCAGTGGCGGCTGGTGCTCAAAATTTTTTGGGGGGCGCAAACAAACTGAAAGAAAAAACATCAAGCGCAGCCACTGTGCCCTTCAAATGCAGCCACTGTACCCATAAATTGCCGCCACTGTGCCATCAAACGCAGCTATTGTAGCCATCAATTGCTGCCAGTGTGCCCATCAATTTCCGGTACTATGCCCCATCAATTGCCGCTACTGTGCCCCATCAATTGCTGCCAGTGTGCCCATCAATTGCCGCTACTGTGCCCCATCAAATGCTGCCAGAGTGCATCGCCCAGGAGTCGGAACTTACCTGTCTCGCAGCGGGTCACGGTGGCATCCTCCACATACACACTCCTCGATGTCTCCGGTCCTCTCTATCAGGCGTCCAACCACAGCGCCTGTTGTTTAGGCAATCAGGTGACAGGTAACCGGACCCGAGCACCTGATTGGCTGAGAGGCGAGTCAGTGTTAGGAAAGCGATTTATTCGCTTTCCTAACACAACACTGAGTAAACAGCGAACGCACAGCATATTAGAGCCTATTAGAGCCCACAGCTCTAATCAGGCGCTTCCAAAAGAAACCCTGCCGCTGTAATTCAGGTGCCCGGCGCCCAACAAGGGGCCGGACACCTGAATAGGGGGCGGCAGTGGCGACCATAGATAGATTCAGGCAATGCCTGAATCTATCTATGGTGAGAGAGAGGTGACAGGAGAGAGGGGGCGGCGCTCCTGCGCCCTTTATGGACGCACCGCCACTGGGCGCATTGCATGTCAAAATCTTTTATGGAAAGGAAAAAATTTGCAAATAAGCATCTAAAATACTTAAAGGGTTTGTAAAGGTAAATAATAAAAAAAAAATAATAATAACAAACATGTCTATACTTATTCCAAAATATAAAAAGGCGCCAACCCTACGTAAATGCGTGTGACAGCTGCTCCTTTAAGTGTGAATCACACTAATAAATCGTACAAAAAAATATAAAGTAGGCGCTAATTAAACTACATTCATCCTAAAATTAACATGTGCTAAGTAATAAAGATTACACCCGCTGTACTAATCACTATTGTGCAATACCAAAAACAACGAAAAAAATTTTCACAAAAAATTCCACAAAGATGCTGTAAAAAAAAACCTTTTTCGTTAATACCAGCGTTCTATCAGTGATGACTTAGTGAATATACATTAAAAAAATGAAATAATGTGATAATCACTATTGTACAATGCCAAAAGCAAAAAACGCACACAAAAATGCGCAAAAAAAAAATCGCACAAAAAAAATTGCGCAAGAAATTCCACAAAAATGCTTTGAAGAAAAGCTCAAATATTAATACCAGTGTTCTATCAGTGCATATACATATCAAAAATGAAAATTGCTGTAAAAATATGCAGGTTGAAGTCCTTATTCAACTGCGACCATTTTCAAATCCTTGCACTTTAATTAAATAATTCCAATCCACCGTGCATCTTTGTATAGTTCCAAGAGAAAACGTGCTCCACCAATAATGCAAATGCTCACTCACCAGAGCCCAAAAAAAAGAAAAGGGTTAAGGTCTGGAGTGACCACTCAACCACCTCCATCCCTAAATACACAGAAAAATGGGGGGGGGAGATCGCCCTGGGACTTTGAGTGATGTGGGAGAGATTAGGCACACATACATAACAGTGTAATAAAATAATTTTATTAATTACAAAATGCTGTATAACCAAATGGGAATAGCAATGAGTGTGCGTTACCCGGCATAGTGGCCAAGTTATCAGCAATAGCAAAAACAAAACATCAATCATTACACACAATACATATCCATAAGACAACAATACAATACATAGTAAGTTGCTGCATCAGTTGGTAAACGTACAAAGTGAAAGATGGGTAAATTATACATACATGAATAAAGCAATGTGTGAGTAATAATACCCACAACACAACAACAACCCAGCAGTTGTTGGGGTCGCTTCAATTTTCATCAGCTATTATTTTACTTTCCACACTCATTATGTGGGTGACATCAATCCCTCACACTACATAGAGGTTGTCCATTCATTTTCTATTACCTACTCCCACACTCTCATTATCCTTTTTCATTTATTATTTCTAGTTCATTATTATTTTTATTTTTTATTTTTTACTTTACCCCACAGCCTCCTTACCTACACCCCTTGCCAATCCTGATGCAGCAACTTACTATGTATTGTATTCTTGTCTTATGGATATGTATTGTGTGTAATGATTGATGTTTTGTTTTTGCTATTGCTGATAACTTGGCCACTATGCCGGGTAACGCACACTCATTGCTATTCCCATTTGGTTATACAGCATTTTTCAATTAATACAATTATTTTATTACACTGTTATGTATGTGTGCCTAATCTCTCCCACCTCACTCAAAGTCCCAGGGCGATCTCCCCCCCACCAGAGCCCAAAGGCGCGCTGGACCACAAAGCGTGTGTTGATAATGATATTATAATGATAACGATATTATCTCCCAGCATGGGGTTCCACGTTTTTATGCTTTCTAGCTCACAGACGCTCCTTCCTCACAGCAGGATATACACCAACCAACATTACCTACTCTGTGCAATGGAATCGCACAGAGCAACCATGAACCTCCTCTTTTCGGGTCCCCCCCCCCCCCCCCCCGGCACTCCTGGCCCCTACTCTTTGTCCAGTGCGTGCTTGCACCCTGAGCCCCGCTGCTGCGTCCATTGACACAGACAGAGGGACTTGGTCCCAACCAAACCCCCCCCACCCCCCACCCCCACCCCCCACCCCCGTCGTCACTGGCCTTGATTGACAACACTGGGAGCCAATTGCTCCTGGTGCCCCAGCAAAGCCAGCAAGACCGGGAAGTAAGGGGAAAAATGATCTGCGGACATGCATGGCGCTGGATTGAAAGGGGTCTCAGGTAAGTAAAGGTGGGCTGAGGGGGCGATGCTGACACCTAAATATTTTTTACTTTAATGCAAGGAATGCATTAAGGTAAAAAAAAATTTAAATCAAATAATTTTTATTTTTATTTTTTTGTTGTAATACATATAATCAAAATATATCAGATTAATCCATAAGATATTTTTGTTGTAATATATATAAACAAATAATGAATCAAATTAGTCATAATATATTCTTATTGTGATGCATATAAACAAATAATATATCAAGTTAATAAAGTATCATAAAGTAGGAAAACACACAAAACAAACAAACCTTGCACCTCTCTGACTATAATAACGTAACATATGATGAGGGAAACCTAGTAGAAACATAGATACACTCGGCACAACATCTTAAACTCCGCCAATGTCAATCATCAGTCCTTGGCTACTTCCTCCAAGTGGATTCAGTTTATCTTTTCCCGTCATTCTTCTACTCCTCCCCCTTCTACCCCAGTTCTCTATTCTCATCTATCTCCTCTACCTTCACTCCTCTCCACTAGTTAAATCAGCATTTAATACATTACTAGATTCTATCCAACGTGACCATATTTTACCAAACCGTTGGTAATAATTTTTTTTAGACTTTACAACCCCTTTAATTTTCCGGATCTTTTTCCTGCAATTTTTTTCAAGTTAGTGACAGGGTCTCTCTAAATTTTTCACGCCGACCTTTACAACCCCCACCACCCACAGAAAAAACGAAATCATCCGTTCGCTCTGTTTTATGTGATAGTCTCCAGATAGCTGAATTTTTTGTTTAACCTAATTTATTGTTTTCTATATTCTATAACTATTTGTATTGCTTTTTTGTCTACGTATATGTCTTCTGTTGGAACAAGACAAGCGCTTGCTGCAAGTATTCATCATTTTTATTTAGTAACTAAAACAATGCTAAACTATCACTTAGACTTTTTTTTGCCTACAGGAAGCTTTGAAATAAGTTTTTTTTTTAATTCTCTTTATTGTCAGAAGAGCCATCAATTTCTTTCTTCAATTTTCTTAGCTGGACTCCGTCCATGTGGCATTGCCTTGCGGGCAGTTGTTTTATCTCGCAGTGGCTTTTATCCTTTTTTTAATTTGCATGGAGTGAAATGGATCCTCATCGTCATTTGGCTTAATTGCAGAGCCATTGGCTATCCTATTATTCCCATAGAATATGGCTGAGGTGCTGATTGCTCTAATGTTCTTTATGGTGCCCCCCTCCGGGGGAGACGTTACAAACTAGAATTTCCCCTGTGATTTAAACAGGACCATAAAAAGTTTGTATAAGATCATGCTGACGATATAAAACAATCTATTTATTTCTAAACCAGAACGACATTAATTATCAACGTTAGCAAAATAATGACAATGTGTACTGATATAAATTTATTGTGCTCGTGTCTTTGTTTAGTTGTTCATGGCGCACACTTCAATTATGCAACTTCTGGGATTTCTTTCCAAAATTTATGAAAAAAATTGGCAATGCATTTACAGGACCAAACAAAAGTAAGGCCCCTTTCACACTGGGGCGGTGGGGGCGTCGGCGGTACAACAGCGCTATTTTTAGCGCTGCTGTACCGTCGTTCTTGCAGCTGTATTCGGCCGCTAGCGGTGCGCTGTTAATCCCCGCTGGCGGCCGAAAAAGGGTTAAAATCACTCGTACAGCGCGGCTATAGCCGCGGTATTGCCACGGTATAGCCGCGCTGTCCCATTGATTTCAATGGGCAGGAGCGGTGAAGGAGCGGTGAATACACCACTCCTTCACCGCTCCAAAGAAGCGGTTTGCAGGACTTTTTTCACCGTCCTGTCAGCGCACCGCTTCAGTGTGAAAGCCCTCGGGCTTTCACACTGAACAAACAGCGGAGGCTGTTTAGGGGCGGTTTGCAGGCGGTATTTTTAGCGCAATACCGCCTGCAAACCGCCCCAGTGTGAAAGGGGTCTAAATGTCTACAAGATCTTAAGGTGGGAAACATGCTCAAGTCAATTTGTAGATGGTACTTTTGGTTGTTATCCATATTTATTTTCAAAATATTTATTGTTTTTTTCAACAAAAAAGTTGTACAAGAAATGAATCATCAAGGCAGATTAGTCATATCAAATACAGATAGACCCCAATGGGGTAAAGCAATTCAATAAAGAACAATTGTTAGGGATTAGGTCCCGGCCTGTGATTATAACAGATAATCCTAGAGAATAAAACCATTGGCCTAAAAAGTAAAATCCCTAGACTATCCTAGGAGTAGGTGGAGGAGACCTTAGAGATTCCGCCGGCACCCCCAAAGGGAACACACTGTGACCGGCGAATTCTCCATCAGCTCCCCCCAGCCCCCCAGAAAACATAGCTGAAATGTAGATATTCCTAGAAGGGAGACATTATCTGAGTAAATTAACCCCTTAGGATATAAACCATCTGGGGTCATAAATATCACTAGAACCATCGAACTGTCTGCGACTCAAAACATAAGGTAGATAAAGAGAAAGGAAGGAGTGTGAAATTGAGAGGGGGGAGAGGAAGGAGGGAGAGGAGAAAGAAGAGAGCCATCCCGCGGGAAGAAGCCCTGCACCCCTACAACATCCAGCTGAGTTATGGCTGCATACCTGGAATCAAGGAAATACCAATGAAATTTGCCCAGGGCTCCCAAGTAGCCTCAAATTGGTCTTTTGTGTTGTTAAGGATGCTGGCGAGCTTCTCCTGGGCCATAATCCAGGAGATTTTCCGGATCGCCGCCTTAAGGGACACTTTGGGTTTCTTCCAGGCCTTGGCAATGGTGAGCTTAGCGCCCAGAAAAATAAAGTGAATTAGTTTGCGGGCAAGTTTCGGAGCCCTGGGCAAATTGTCATTTAGGAGCGCCAAAGCTGGGGTTTTCGGGATATGGACCTTGGTAATTTTCCTGATCAAGAGGAAAATCCTATTCCAGAATGTCCTCAATCTTGGGCATTACCAGAATATGTGGGACAGCGAGCCCCTAAGTAAACAACCCCTATAACACCTTGGGTCAGCCGAGGAGAACATTTTGGCTAGTCTGTCAGGAGATAGATACCACCTAGTAATAACCTTAAGACTATACTCTATCATGGAAATATTCTTAATGCCCCTGTAGGCCCTAAAAAAGGCAATCCTCCATTTATCTAGGTCCCACTGTATGGATAGATCCGACTCCCATGCGAGCATATAAGGAGTCTTGGTAGATTGATTGGCGAGTGACTGATAGACGACGGTGATGCCTCTCCTCTGCTCAGAAGACCGCCCACACCAGAGTTCGTATGGCGTGAATGTGTGGGGGGCAGATTTTGCCTCCACAATGTGGGCGAGGAAATGACGTATTTGATGAAATCTGAATCGCTCCGAGTTAGGCATCTCCAAGTGGCTCACACAAAAGGCCAGGGTAATAGGGCCTAAATTCGTGTAGAAGCGTCCGATCCGGTACATCCCCTTATCCAGCCACCATCGAAATGCTTTGATGTCTAGACCCGGAACAAAGTCCGGATTATTAAAAATGTGAGCAAGTGGGTGGCAATTGGAAATTAAGGCCCGGTTATTTCGTAGTGAGTCCCATATTTTAAAGGATTGAGAGAGAGTTGGTGAAAGAATCGGGGGGCGCTTTCTAGGAGGTCTAAGGTGTGGGATGGTACAGCCTGTCTCTCTATTTGGATCCAATCTGGCTTCTCTGTCTTCGCATACACTACCGATATCTGGGCAAGTCTGGCAGCTTGATAGTACCAGAAGAACTGAGGGAGACCTAAACCCCCCTGTGATCTGGATAAGAATAAGGTGTTTTGCTGGAGTCTGTGTCCCTTACCCCCCCATATAAATTTGATGACTTTTCTTTGGAATGCAGAAAGATGATCTTTTACAATATTTATTGGGAGGGCCCTGAAAAGGTAAAGGAGTCTAGGGAGCAATGTCATCTTGACTGTATGAATTCTACCTAACCAGGAGATCCCACCCTTTGCCCAGTTGCCTAGGTCTGTCTCTAGTTTGCGGTATGTGTGAGGGAAGTTGGCTGAATAAAGTAGCTCCATTTTTGCAGTGAGCTTGATTCCTAAATAGTCAATAAAAGTATCGCTCCATTTAAACTCAAAGGCATTCTGGAGGGAAGAGACCACATGTGATTTGAGGGAAATGTTCAGGGCCGACGATTTTGAGTAGTTTACCTTTAAACCCGAGATCCGTGAGAATTCCTTTAGGAGTCTACACAGATTTGGGAGGGAAGTGATTGGAGAGGTGATGAATAAGAGCATATCATCGGCAAATAGCCCGCATTTGTGGACTTGGTCGCCGCATTTCACTCCTAGTATATTGGGGTCCAATCTGACTGCAATTGCTAGGGTTTCGATCGCGATAGCAAAAATTAAAGGGGATAGAGGACATCCCTGTCTAGTGCCTCTCGCTATAGAGAGAGGTTTAGAGTAATGACCTTGTAAACGAATTACTGCTTTTGGAGTGGAGTATAAGGATTTGAGGGTCCCTAGAAAACTAGGTCCGAAACCCCATTTCTCCAGTAAGGAGAAAAGATAAGGCCATTCTATGGAATCGAAGGCCTTATGGAGGTCCAACGAGAGGAGAAATCCTTCCTGTTTCGGTCCCCCTTCCCAATTTGATTGGAGAATGGAAACAATGTCTATTTCTCTCCTAATTTGGTCCGGTCCTTGTCTCCCCGGTATAAAACCAACCTGGTCCTTGTGTATGTAAAGATTAATAAATGATGAGAGACGATTGGCAAGGATTTTGGTAAGAATTTTGAGGTCATTATTGATCAGGGAGATCGGCCTGTAATTTTCCACTTCCTCGTGATTTTTGTTGAGTTTTGGGATGACAGAGATAAATGCAGTAATCAGTTGTGAGTCCAGAGGGGTGCCTGTTTTAATGGAATTAAAATATTTAGCCAAATAAGGAGCTAAAATTTCTCCAAATTGTTTGTAGTAGGGGACTGAGAGACCATCTGGCCCTGGGGCTGATCCGGGCTTCAATCCTTTTATGACCTCCCTGACCTCCTCCGCTGAAAAAGCTCCTTCCATTAGATCTCTGCAATCCTTGGAGATCGAAGGGATCTGCAAATTCTGCAGGAACGCAGTGGTTACAGGGCCTTTCTCCGTTTGGGGGGGTTTGTAGAGATTTTCATAAAATTCATGAAAGGCGGACATTATTTTGTTTGGGTTAGCTGTTGGGGGTTGTCCTGCGATCCTTAGTTTAGGGAAGGAGGAGGATCGAAACCTCGGGGTAAGTTTGGAGGCTAACATTGAGCCGAATCTATCTTTCTGGCAGCAAAATTTGGCTCCACTCCACCTGATGTTTTTCTCTGCTTTGGCCGTTAAAGCAAGATTCAGCTCAAGTCTAGTCGCATCTAACCTTTCTGAGATAGTCCTATCCGGGTGTTTTTTGTGTTCTGCTTTTAAGGAAAGGAATGTTTTTTCAAGGCGTTGAATATCAATCATGCGCTCCTTTTTATACTGAGTCGCGATCCTGATTAAAACGCCTCTAATGGTTGCCTTGTGGGCGGCCCAAAGGGTCTCTGGGGAGATATCATCGATATCATTCAGGCTAAAGTATTCTTTAATGGAGTTTGCTATCTCCTTACTGTAGCAAGGGTCAGAAAGCAGGGACTCATGGGCGGGTTGGGTGGAGGCCAAACACCTGACCATTGCATAGATATATTAGGTACCCTGCCTTACCCCATTGGCTACCCACACATCCCTACTTTCTGTAATTTTGCTCCGGACATGGCCTGGCCGATACACTGCTAGTATATAACTAAGGTTGGGGGACCCCTGTCGGACTTCCCCCTCCCCCCCAGGCCTCCCCCCCCCTCAAGGGTCTTATAAGGTGTCTATGATTTGGAGACTTAATAGTATACTTTCGCCACTATGTGTGACATTGAATTGTATTATTTTCACTGTACTTATTGACTTGACATGGTATAGACGATCATTGTACATTATCTGTCTTGAACTAATGTAACTTGTTTTTTTATTTCTGTTTGTTCAAAACAAATAAATAAACTCTATGTTAAAAAAAAGAAAGCAGGGACTCATTTAGACGCCAGTAGGAACCTCCTCGCCCCGAGAGGACATTTCTCAGGGTGAGGAGGGCCAGTGAATGGTCTGACCAAGCTGTATCCAATATTGCAGCTTTTTTGGAGAGGGGTATAAGTGAAGAAGGAATAAGTATGTGGTCAATCCTGGCATAAGATTGGTGGGGGGAGGAGAAGTGTGTGTAGTCCCTACTTTTGGGGTTTAGTTCCCTCCAGATGTCTATAAGTCCATGGGTATTGAGAAGCTTAGCTATTCTGGTGCTTAATTTCGTGGGGCGAGTGAGCTGGTCCTTGGGGGCCTAGTTTTGTCCAAGCCATGGTCAAACGCCACGTTTGAATCTCCTCCCATAATGACCTTCCCTTCCAACAGGGGTTCTATTGTACTGAGTAGTCCCTGGAAAAAGGATGCTTGACCCTTATTCGGGGCGTAATATGAGATAATCGTGTATAAAACTCCTTCCAGGGTACCCTTCACCACAACGAATCTTCCCTCCGGATCTTTATAGTCAGAAATATAGGAGAATTTGCTGTTTTTGGAAAGTAGAATTGCCACCCCCTTAGTTTTGTTAGGGGCATTCGCTAAGAAGAAGAATGGGTAATAAGAGTGAAGGAACTTGGGGGTGTACCGGATGGGAAAGTGAGTCTCCTGAAGGAGCACTACATCAAGTCTTAAAGATTTGTAGTGGTCCAAGGCTAGTCTCCTTTTCCTAGGGGAATTCAGGCCCTGAACATTATGAGAGGCCACCTTGAGGTCGTTTCCTAGCATATGTGAGTCAGTCATGTGAGCAGAGGGGAGGGAGACCCACGATCAAGCAGTCACTCACCAATTGAAGTCTTCTATAGCTTGCCTGGCAAGATAAGTAATGGGTGTCTTCTAAGTATATCTCAGAGAGGTGCGAGGCCCCTGCCCGCAGGACGGCTGGAAAAAAGAAAAGGGATGAGCGGGTAAAAAAGTAGAAAAGAACAAACAAACATACAGGAACAAAAATAGCGACATGGGTCTCCTAATAGGACCCTTGGGATATTGTGGAGAATTTTCCGCAATATTCCCAAATTTAACCTTCAGTCCACCTGGAAGGCCGACTGAAGTCCCAAATCCAAAGGACACTAAGGGTTCTTGGGAAATGAGAGGAGGCACAAGGGATCCACCCCAGACCCTATCTTTGTCAAGGTATAACATTAACATGTACACACTAATGTATAAAAAAAAAAAAAAACTATAGTAAGGTTCAAACAGCCCTTTACTCACGGCACTACGTGCCAGGTTAACTAATTAGACATCGTTATGCTGAAAACGATAACGAAAACTCCCCACCCGCTGTAGAACCCCCTCCCCCCCCTACCCCCAATCTGACTTGGTGGGCTTCCTAAACAACCCGGGCTCGACACGGTAGCGGTGAATAAACCCCTACCATTTGGTCATTAGTAGCTAGACATACAGGTGATCCCGCCCTATACTCGAGCGGGGCTAGATACCGAAGTCCCAGTAAGTCTAGATCAAGTTCAGACCTCCTAAATGAAAAAAAAAGATAGAGAAAAAACTTTTCAATCAGAAAGGAATACTATCGTGAGAAACCGAACGACTGCTGGAGGGCATCTGAATCCGCTGAACAGTTCCGCTTTAGGGAGGGATGATGATATTCTGGTCATGGGGGGTTGCTTCCCTCCCCCCATGGAGGGGTTTTTCGTCTGGGGGAACTGTAGCTACAAGGTGCGTTGGGAAGAGTGATTCGGTTAGTGGGCACAACAAGCCTTTGAACCATAAGGGGGTATGGAGCTCCAGCTCCGACAACTGTTGGGACCACTGCCCCAAAAAAGAGTCCCTGAGGGGACTGAGAAAAGTAAAGAAACCAGCCGGGCCTTATGGAGGTCTTCCATCCTTGCTCCTCTTGGAAGTGCTCTTATTTCACAGGGGGGACACAGGGCTGCCCGGAGGAGGACGTTTGGTCGAGCCTGATGAGGATGCAGAAAAGTCCATTGGTGCTTCCTGTGAAATAAATTTAAGAGACAGTAGCAGTCTTTCACCTTCTGGGAGACTGGAAAAAGAGTGGGTTTTGCCCTGTGATGTGAATTTTACTGCAAAAGGAAAGGACCAGCGGTATTTAATGTCCCTTTGTGAGAGGACCGAGAGAAGGGGTTTTAGAGTTCTGCGTCTTTGAATAGTGGAGGGAGCTAAATCCGCAAAAATCTGGATCTGATGTCCCCTGTGTTGCAGTTTGGGGTTCTGACGAGATTGTCGCATGACCTCCTCCTTGATCGCAAAGAAGTGCGGTTTCACAATTATGTCTCTGGGTGAACCGTCTTGTCTGGGGGGTCCAAGAGCTCTGTGTGCCCTGTCTAATTCAAGGCGTTGAGTGGGGATATTAGGTATGAGTTCAGAGATAATGTCCTGTACCGTGGAGGGGATATCCGTGAAGGTTTCTGGGAGGCCTCTAATTCTGAAATTATACCTCCTGGACCTGTTCTCGAGTTCGTCAATCCTGGAAAGGGCCACATCGAGTTGTTCTTGAATGGTCTGGAGGTGGGCTGCATTTTGCTTTGTTCTAGAGCCCGTGTTCTCAACTTTTTCCTCTATTGCTTCTATTCTCGAGCCTATACTTGATAGGTCAGCTTTGATCGTATTGGTGATCTGTTGTGCTGTACTGGCCAGACCTTTCTCCAGTAATGAGGAGAATTTAAAGTGGTGTTTCACCAAAAAAAAAAAAATTAGATGTCAGCAGCTGCAAATACTGCAGCTGCTGACTTTTAAAATAAGGACACTTACCTGTCCCGGGGTCCAGCGATGTCGGCACCCGAGACCGAGCCGTCCCTCGATCCTCGGGTGCTGCCGCCGCCATTCACACTGAGGGAATCAGGAAGCGAAGCGTTGCCGCTTCACTGCCCGGTTCTCTACTGCGCATGCGCGAGTCGCGCTGCGCGTCTTCACTGGTCCCCGTTGTGTTGTGGGAACTGTGTATTTCCCACAACACAACGGGGGTGGGCGGGGAGTCTGCGGCTAGCTGCGGCTAGCTGTACCCGGAAGTGGGTGCAGATACCTGTATTATACAGGTATCTGCACCCCCCTCCCCCCTGAAAGGTGCCAATTGTGACACCGGAGGGGGGGAGGAATCCGATGAGCGGAAGTTCCACTTTAGGGTGGAACTCCGCTTTAAAAACATGTCTTCTTGCATCTGTGTAAAGTCAGTGATTGAGAAGCCTGAGGACAGGTTTGCAGCCCCTGGGAGTTGGGCCTGTATTGACAGGGCCTGGGGAGACATCTCCTGGTGTGCCAGGCTTGAGGAGCCTGTGGAGGCCTTAGCAGAGGCCTGGGGTTTCAGGGAGCCTTGATGGGGGTTCTGATGCAGGATTGGGGGCCCCCGAACTGCCTGGGCATAACTAAGTGTCGGGGGGGTTAATACCGGCCTGTGTTCAGGAGCCTTGGGATGCTGGGCTGCATGTGGCTCTGAGAGGTCCGTGCTGGCGGCCATCTTGGGACTCCCATCCGCTCCCGCCGTATCGAATAAGGGGCCGAGATCTCTCCTTACCGGGGGACCGGACATATCCGCTGGCTCCCCCAAGGGTCCCTGGCACGGATGGAATAGCGGTGAGTAGCGCTGAGGGCTGTGGCGGCTGTAATGCGGCTCTGCGGTCCGGGGTGGAGCGGAGCTCCTGGCTCAAGCAGCCATATTGGAACTCCCACGCATGCGCACTCTGTTATCCATATTTAAATAAAATTTATATATATATATATATATATATATATATATATATATATATATATATATATATATATACACTATATTACTAAAAGTATTGGGACGCCTGCCTTTACACGCACATGAACGTTAATGGAATTCCAGTCTTAGTCCGTAGGGTTCAATATTGAGTTGGCCCACCCTTTGCAGCTATAACAGCTTCAACTCTTCTGGGAAGGCTGTCCACAAGGTTTAGGAGTGTGTCTATGGGAATGTTTGACCATTCTTCCAGAAGCGCATTTGTGAGGTCAGATGTTGGACGAGATCCCAAAGGTGTTCTTTCGGGTTGAGGTCAGGACCAGTCAAGTTCCTCCATCCCAAACTCGCTCATCTATGTCTTTATGGACCTTAGTTGTGCACTGGTCCAAATCATTTGGTTGAGGGGGGATTATGGTGTGGGGTCATTTTTCAGGGGTTGGGCTTGGCCCCTTAGTTTCAGTGAAGGGAACTCTTAAGGTGTCAGCATACCAAGACATTTTGGACAATTTCATACTCCCAACTTTGTGGGAACAGTTTGGGGATGGCCCCTTCCTATTCCTACATGAAATTGTCCAAAATGTCTTGATATGTTGACGCCTTAAGAATTCCCTTCACTGGAACTAAGGGGCCAAGCCCAACCCCTGAAAAACAACCCCACACCATAATCCCCCCTCCACCAAATGATTTGGACCAGTGCACAAATAAGGTCCATAAAGACATGGATGAGCAAGTTTGGGGTGGAGGAATATGACTGGCCTGCACAGAGCCCTGACCTCAACCCGGTAGAACACCTTTGGGATGAATTAGAGCAGCGACTGTGAGACAGACCTTCTCATCCAACATAGTGTTAGATCGTGTAGATAGGCACCAACATCCCTAGGATCAAGAGATACAAACACAGTTTCTTCTCGCTGTGGCACTTGGAATTGTACCAAAATATGCTCTACTGGCACCAGGGGTGGAACTACCATCATAGTGACCCATGCGGGCGCTATGGGGCCCGCAGCTAAGTGGGGCCCGGTGAGGATGAGAGCACCGCCAGCACAGTCTCCTAGTCAGGGGAAGAGAGAGGAAAGGAAGAGGCGAGCTGTCCGTTTAAGCAGAGAGCTGAATTGCCCGATGTAATAGCTTTCATTAGAACTTCCAGTGTTCCCGGGGCTCACGTCACATAGCTCCACCTCTTGGCCCGGCGCCTTTGATAGACAGAACGCCGATCCAATGCAGGACATGTGACGTCATCAAAGGCGTTGGGCCAAGAGGTGGGGCTATGTGACGATGAGCCCCGGGAAGACGGGAAATTCAAATGAAAGCTATTACAGCGGGCAATCCCGCTGTCTGCTGATCCGGGTGGCTTGCCTTTTCCTCTGCATAGGTGAGGCTGTATGGGGCACAGGCAGACCAGGCTGTATTGGGCACAGGTCACGCTGTATGGGGCACAAGTCACGCTGTATGGGGCACAGATCACGCTGTATGGGGCACAGGTCACGCTGTATGGGGCACAGGTCACGCTGTATGGGGCACAGGTCACGCTGCATTGGGCACAGGTCACGCTGCATTGGGCACAGGTCACATTGTATGGGGCACAGGTCACGCTGTATGGGGCAGAGGTCACGCAGCATGGGGCACAGGTCACGCTGCATGGGGCACAGGTCACGCTGCATGGGGCACAGGTCACGCTGCATGGGGCACAGGTCACGCTGCACGGGGCACAGGTCACGCTGCACGGGGCACAGGTCACACTGCATTGGGCACAGGTCATGCTGCATTGGGCAAAGGTCACGCTGCATTGTGCACAGGTCACGCTGCATTGACACTAGGGCAGCTGTGGGGAGGGGGGCTGTTTGCAGGGGGGCCCCATACAACATTTTGCTATGGGGCCCTGCTATTTCTAGTTACGCCCCTGACTGGCACCCTCCTTCTGCTGTTTTTTCCTCCAACATCAGTGCCTGATCTCACAAATGCGCTTCTGGAAGAATGGTCAATCATTCATATAGACACACTCCTAAACCTTGTGGACAGCCTTCCCAGAAAAGTTGAAGCTGTTATAGCTGCAAAGGGTGGGCAAACTCAATAATGAACCCCACAGACGAAGACTGGGATGCCATTAAAGTTCATGTGCGTGTAAAGGCAGGTGTCCCAATACTTTTGGTAATATAGTATGCAGTATCTCACAAAAGTGAGTACACCCCTCACATTTTTGTAAATATTTTATTATATCTTTTTATGTGACAACACTGAAGAAATGACACTTTGCTACAATGTAAAGTAGTGAGTGTACAGCTTGTATAACAGTGTAAATTTGCTGTCCCCTCAAAATAACTCAACACACAGCCATTAAGGTTTGCCACTGAAGTCCTCTTCCACTCCTCCATGATGACATCACAGAGCTGGTGGATGTTAGTGACCTTGCACTCCTCCACCTTTCATTTGAGGATGCCCCACAGATGCTCAATAGGGTTTAGGTCTGGAGACATGCTTGGCCAGTCCAACACCTTTACCCTCAGCTTCTTTAGCAAGGCAGTGGTCATCTTGTAGGTGTGTTTGGGGTCGTTATCATGTTGGAATACTGCCCTGGGGCCCAGTCTCCAGAGGGAGGGGATCATGCTCTGCTTCAGTATGCCACAGCAGGGCCAGATTAAGAGCATCATGGGCCTTGTGCTGAGGATTTTGGTGGGCCTTTTTATGGAAACAAAATGAAAATGTTTTTTGCTAAAACAAATTATATATACTCTCACCAGTAATATCAGCCATGCAGCCTCTGAGCAGCAGCAACACCACCAATACCACCTGCTATGCGGTCTCTCACTAACAGCAACATAGGGAGACCACATTTCCAAACTGCCATTCAGGGACATCCCCCCTTCCCAAAAAAAAGATGAGGGGGGATGTAGTCTCGGGGTTGATGGGAAAATAGGTGGCGGGGGTGATTTTTTGGGCAAATGGCTGGTGTTAGCACTTAAAATCATCCTGACATGCTTGATATGGCGTCAGGATGATCAAATTCCATTATTTCTATTACTACATTGTAATATATAGTGAAATAGTTCAACTCACCATGATGCAGAATCAGTGGGAACCTGAGCTTGTCACTTGCCACCAGATGCAGCATGTCACTTGCCACCATCACCTGCCGCCAGATGCCACCCATAGCCTGCCATTAGATGCAGTGTGCCACTTGCCACCAGCAGCCTGCCACCAGATACAGTGTGCCACTTCCCACCAGCATCCTGCCACCAGATACATTGTGCCACTTGCCACCAGATACACTGTGCCACTTGCCACCAGCAGCCTGCCACCAGATATGGTGTGCCACTTGCCAACAGCAGCTTGCCACCAGATACAGTGTGCCACTTGCCACCAGCAGCATGCCACCAGATACAGTGTGCCACTTGCCACCAGCAGCCTGCCACCACATACAGTGTGCCACTTGCCACCAGCAGCCTGCCACCAGATACGGTGTGCTACTTGCCACCCACAGCCTGCTACCAGACACAGTGTGCCACTTTCCACCAGCAGCCTGCCACCAGATACAGTGTGCCACTTGCCACCAGCAGCATGCCACCAGATATGGTGTGCCACTTACCACCAGCAGCATGCCACCAGATACAGTGTGCCACTTGCCAGCAGATACAGTGTGCCACTTTCCACCAGCAGCCTGCCATCAGATATGGTGTGCCACTTGCCAACAGAAGCCTGCCACCAGATACAGTGTGCCATGTGCCACCAGCAGCCTGCCACCAGATACACTCAGCAGCCTGCCACCAGATACAGTGTGCCACTTGCCACAAGCAGCATGCCACCAGATACGGTGTGCCACTTGCCACCAGATACAGTTTGCCACTTGCCACCAGCAGCCTGCCACCAGATACAGTGTGCTACTTGCCACCCACAGCCTCCCACCAGACACAGTGTGCCACTTGCCAACAGCAGCCTGCCACCAGATACAGTGTGCCACTTGCCACAAGCAGCATGTACCAGATATGGTGTGCCACTTGCCACCAGATACAGTGTGCCACTTGCCACCAGCAGCCTGCCACCAGATATGGTGTGCCACTTGCCAACAGCAGCCTGCCACCAGATACAGTGTGTCACCTGCCACAAGCAGCATGCCACCAGATACAGTGTGCCACTTGCCACCAGCAGCATGCCACCAGATACAGTGTGCCACTTGCCACAAGCAGCCTTCCACCAGATACGGTGTGCTACTTGCTACCCACAGCCTGCTACCAGACACAGTGTGCCACTTTCCACCAGCAGCCTGCCACCAGATACAGTATGCCACTTGCCACAAGCAGCATGCCACCAGATACGGTGCGCCACTTGCCACCAGATACAGCTTGCCATTTGCCACCAGATACAGTGTGCTACTTGCCACCCACAGCCTCCCACCAGACACAGTGTGCCACTTGCCAACAGCAGCCTGCCACCAGATACAGTGTGCCACTTGCCACAAGCAGCATGTACCAGATACAGTGTGCCACTTGCCACCAGATACAGTGTGCCACTTGCCACCAGATACGGTGTGCCACTTGCCACCAGATACAGTGTGCCACTTGCCACAAGCAGCCTATCACCAGATACAGTGTGCCACTTGCCACCAGCAGCCTGTCACCAGATACAGTGTGCCACTTGCCACCAGCAGCCTGTCACCAGATACAGTGTGCTACTTGCCACCAGCAGCCTGCCACCAGATACGGTGTGCTACTTGCCACCAGCAGCCTGCCACCAGATACGGTGTGCCACTTGCCACCAGCAGCATGCCACCAGATACAGTGTGCCACTTGCCACCAGCAGCCTGCCACTACATACAGTGTGCCACTTGCCACCAGCAGCCTGCCACCAGATACGGTGTGCTACTTGCCACCCACAGCCTGCTACCAGACACAGTGTGCCACTTTCCACCAGCAGCCTGCCACCAGATACAGTGTGCCACTTGCCACCAGCAGCTTGCCACCAGATATGGTGTGCCACTTACCACCAGCAGCATGCCACCAGATACAGTGTGCCACTTGCCAGCAGATACAGTGTGCCACTTTCCACCAGCAGCCTGCCATCAGATATGGTGTGCCACTTGCCAACAGAAGCCTGCCACCTGATACAGTGTGCCATGTGCCACCAGCAGCCTGCCACCAGATACACTCAGCAGCCTGCCACCAGATACAGTGTGCCACTTGCCACAAGCAGCATGCCACCAGATACGGTGTGCCACTTGCCACCAGATACAGTTTGCCACTTGCCACCAGCAGCCTGCCACCAGATACAGTGTGCTACTTGCCACCCACAGCCTCCCACCAGACACAGTGTGCCACTTGCCAACAGCAGCCTGCCACTAGATAGAGTGTGCCACTTGCCACAAGCAGCATGTACCAGATATGGTGTGCCACTTGCCACCAGATACAGTGTGCCACTTGCCACCAGCAGCCTGCCACCAGATATGGTGTGCCACTTGCCAACAGCAGCCTGCCACCAGATACAGTTTGCCACTTGCCACAAGCAGCATGCCACCAGATACAGTGTGCCACTTGCCACCAGCAGCATGCCACCAGATACAGTGTGCCACTTGCCACCAGCAGCCTGCCACCAGATACGGTGTGCTACTTGCTACCCACAGCCTGCTACCAGCCCCAGTGTGCCACTTTCCACCAGCAGCCTCCCACCAGATACAGTATGCCACTTGCCACAAGCAGCATGCCACCAGATACGGTGTGCCACTTGCTACCAGATACAGCTTGCCACTTGCCACCAGATACAGTGTGCTACTTGCCACCCACAGCCTCCCACCAGACACAGTGTGCCACTTTCCACCAGCAGCCTGCCACCAGATACAGTGTGCCACTTGCCACAAGCAGCATGTACCAGATACAGTGTGCCACTTGCCACCAGATACAGTGTGCCACTTGCCACCAGATACGGTGTGCCACTTGCCACCAGATACAGTGTGCCACTTGCCACAAGCAGCCTATCACCAGATACAGTGTGCCACTTGCCACCAGCAGCCTGTCACCAGATACAGTGTGCCACTTGCCACCAGCAGCCTGTCACCACATACAGTGTGCCACTTGCCACCAGCAGCCTGTCACCAGATACAGTGTGCTACTTGCCACCAGCAGCCTGCCACCAGATATGGTGTGCTACTTGCCACCAGCAGCCTGCCACCAGATACAGTGTGCCACTTGCCACAAGCAGCATGTACCAGATACGGTGTGCCACTTGCCACCAGATACAGTGTGCCACTTGTCACCAGATACGGTGTGCCACTTGCCACCAGATACAGTGTGCCACTTGCCACAAGCAACCTATCACCAGATACAGTGTGCCACTTGCCACCAGCAGCCTGCCACCAGATACAGTGTGCTACTTGCCACCAGCAGCCTGCCACCAGATACGGTGTGCCACTTGCCACCAGCAGCATGCAACCAGATACAGTGTGCCACTTGCCACCAGCAGCCTGCCACTGCCTCCAGGACTCTGCCCGGACGCATAGGAGGGACAGGGCCTGCATAGTCAATCAAAGCCCTGGAGCCCCCACCCCTCCTGACCTAGGATGGTATGGCCGTGTGTGTGTGTATGCCAGGAGTATTGATCAGACCAAGTTCTACAGGGGGGCTGTGAACAAGCCTTTGTGCTCACACTGGTGCGCTGCAGTCGGCCGCACTGCTTGTGTATCTGCAGTTTTAGCTTGCAGTCCTATTGATATATATTAGGTTGCAGGTTTTTGCTGCATGTTCTGAGAGTGCGCCAAAGTTGATGGTGCGCTTTCAGAAAAAAACACACAACCTAATAGAAATCAATAGGACTGTGGGTAAAACGCAGGAAAACTGTGGATACACCAGCAATGGGCCAAAACATAGCAAACCAGTGTGAACCTACCTAAAAGCACAAGGGACCGACCACTACCACAGGCTGAGGACACAATTCTAAACACTTTGATGCAGTTATAAGAGCTACTGCTGGAGGAATAAGTTAAAAACGAGGGGAAGGGAGATAAGAGTCACTGAGCTCACATTTGGATGGTCCCTGGAGGCTGATCACTCAGAGATATCTGCCTCTGTTCTGTTCATAATTTCCCACCCACACGGCTCCTTCACTGCACAGCCACAGACTTCACAGAGTGAGAGAGGGGAGGGGAAAGGCAGAGCCGACTCAGCCTCTCCCATTTGTGTAGGGGGGAAATGTGCACTGTGACATTGTAATAAACACAGTGAGCAAACACAGACGCAGCCAGACACCCCTCCATTTATACACAGCTTCTCCTGTCCCATAAAAGTTTATGGACAGGAGAAAATCGGGCTTATACTGCTGGCTGGGAGGGCCGATTTTGAAGCAGGGGCCTGGAGCTGCAGCTCCATCAGCCCCTATGTTAATCTGGCCCTGTGCCACAGTACATGTTGGCATTCATGGTTCCCCCACCCCAATGAACTGTAGCTCCCCAGTGCCGGCAGCACTCATGCAGCCCCAGACCATGACACTCCCACCACCATGCTTGACTGTAGGCAAGACACACTTGTCTTTGTACTTCTCATCTGGTTGCCGCCACACACTCGGTCTGCTTGTCTTCAACAAACTGTTTGCAGGCTTACTTGTGCATCATCTTTAGAAGAGGCTTCCTTCTGGGAGGACAGCCATGCAGACCGATTTGATGCAGTGTGCGGTGTATGGTCTGAGCACTGACAGGCTGACCCCCCATCCCTTCAACCTCTGCAGCAATGCTGGCAGCACTCATACGTCTATTTCCAAAGACAACCTCTGGATATGACCCTGAGCATGTGCATTCAACTTCCTTGGTCAACCGTGGCTGAGGCCTGTTCTTGGCCACCGTGCTGCAGCTCAGTTTAAGGGTCTTGGCAATCTTCTTACAGCCTAGGCCATCTTTATGTAGAGCAATAATTCTTTTTTTCAGATCCTCAGGGAGTTCTTTGCCATGAGGTGCCATGTTGAACTTCCAGTGACCAGAGAGAGTGAGAGCGATAACACCAAATTTAACACACCTGCTCCCCATTCACACCTGAGACCTTGTAACACTAACGAGTCACATGACTCTGGGGAGGGAAAATGACTAATTGGGTCCAATTTGGACATTTTCACTTAGGGGTGTACTCACTTTTGTTGCCAGCGGTTTAGACATTTATGGCTGTGTGTTGAGTTATTTTGAGGGAACAGCAAATTTGCACTGTTATACAAGCTGTACACTCACTACTTTACATTGTAGCAAAGTGTCATTTCTTCAGTGTTGTCACATGAAAAGATATTTTATTATATTTACAAAAATGTGAGGGATGTACTCACTTTTGTTACATACTGTATGTACTGTGTATGTTTGCCTTTCAAGATCATAAGGTAAGGTCTTCCCCCCCGGGGTACATTAAATGCAACTCACAGTTTTCATCCTCCAGGCACTGGCTGAATTTCGATCACTGTGTAGCCATCCCCACTTGACACAAGCTAATTGTTTGATTGTGTGGATGGAGCATCTGTTAGTTCTGTTAGTTTTGTATGGCCAGTATTAGCCTTCTGGCTAAGCCAATGACATAATCTGGGCACAAAATACAAGTCTCCTATAACCATCTGTGAGCCATCTAAGGCTGTTTACCACATGAAGCTCTATCTTGCTGATAAGTCTACGAAGGTTCTAATTTGTCCAAGTCACGGTATATCTTGTAGCATTTCGTCACCTTCAACTGGACGACATACAATTCCTCCATAAGCATCTGTGAGCCATCTACTGTTTGGCTGTTTGCCACATGAAGCTCTATCTTGCAGATAAGTCTATGAAGGTACAAATTGTCATGGTGTATCTTGTAGTGTTTGGTCGCATTCAACTGGACTTGTTCTGTAATGTTGTAGATGTTTCAAAGCTTCTCCAAGCCACTTCTTCAGTTCTAATGATTGTAACAGGGGTGGTGGGCCTTCAATACCATCTGTATTCCACATATAATGCCATTTTAAAATCCCTACCTGAGCGCTTTGATAAAAATGTACACTTTCAGCAATGTCAATTGAAGTATTTCCATTTACATAGTTACATAGTTACATAGTAGGTGAGGTTGAAAAAAAGACACAAGTCCATCAAGTCCAACCTATGTGTGTGATTATGTGTCAGTATTACATTATATATCCCTGTATGTTGCGGTCATTCAGGTGATTATCTAATAGTTTCTTGAAGCTATCAATGCTCCCCGCTGAGACCACCGCCTGTGGAAGGGAATTCCACATCCTTGCCGCTCTTACAGTAAAGAACCCTCTACGTAGTTTAAGGTTAAACCTCTTTTCTTCTAATTGTAATGAGTGGCCACGAGTCTTATTAAACTCTCGTCTGCGAAAAAGTTTTATCCCTATTGTGGGGTCACCAGTACAGTATTTGTAAATTGAAATCATATCCCCTCTCAAGCGTCTCTTCTCCAGAGAGAATAAGTTCAGTGCTCGCAACCTTTCCTCATAACTAAGATCCTCCAGACCCTTTATTAGCTTTGTTGCCCTTCTTTGTACTCGCTCCATTTCCAGTACATCCCTCCTGAGGGCTGGTGCCCAGAACTGGACAGCATACTCCAGGTGCGGCCGGACCAGAGTCTTGTAGAGCGGGAGAATTATCGTTTTATCTCTGGAGTTGATCCCCCTTTAAATGCATGCCAATATTCTGTTTGCTTTATTAGCAGCAGCTTGGCATTGCATGCCATTGCTGAGCCTATCATCTACTAGGACCCCCAGGTCCTTTTCCATCCTAGATTCCCCCAGAGGTTCTCCCCCCAGTGTATAGATTGCATTCCTATTTTTGCCACCCAAATGCATTATTTTACATTTTTCTACATTGAACCTCATTTGCCATGTAGTCGCCCAACCCATTAATTTGTTCAGGTCTTTTTGCAAGATTTCCACATCCTGCGGAGAAGTTATTGCCCTGCTTAGCTTAGTATCGTCTGCAAATACAGAGATTGAACTGTTTATCCCATCCTCCAGGTCGTTTATGAAACAAATTAAATAGGATTGGTCCCAGCACAGAACCCTGGGGAACCCACTACCCACCCCTGACCATTCTGAGTACTCCCCATTTATCACCACCCTCTGAACTCGCCCTTGTAGCCAGTTTTCAATCCATGTACTCACCCTATGGTCATTGCCAACGCACCTTATTTTGTACAGTAAACGTTTATGGGGAACTGTGTCAAATGCTTTTGCAAAATCCAGATACACCACGTCTACGGGCCTTCCTTTATCTAGATGGCAACTCACCTCCTCATAGAAGGTTAATAGATTGGTTTGGCAAGAACGATTCTTCATGAATCCATGCTGATTACTGCTAATGATATCATTCTTATTACTAAAATCTTGTATATAGTCCCTTATCATTCCCCTCCAAGAGTTTACATACTATTGATGTTAGGCTAACTGGTCTGTAATTCCCAGGGATGTTTTTTGGGCCCTTTTTAAATATTGGTGCTACATTGGCTTTTCTCCAATCAGCTGGTACCATTCCAGTCAATAGACTGTCTGTAAAAATTAGGAACAACGGTCTGGCAATCACCTGACTGAGTTCCCTAAGTACCCTCGGATGCAAGCCATCTGGTCCCGGTGATTTATTAATGTTAAGTTTCTCAAGTCTAATTTTAATTCCGTCCTCTGTTAACCATGGAGGTGCTTCCTGTGTTGTGTCATGAGGATAAACACTGCAGTTTTGGTTACTGAAGCCCCCAGATTCACTTGTGAAGACTGAGGAGAAGAATAAATTCAATACCTTTGCCATCTCCCCATCCTTTGTAACCAGATGTCCTTCCTCATTCTTTATGGGGCCAATATGGTCTGTCCTCCTTTTTTTACTGTTTACATACTTAAAGAATTTCTTGGGATTTTTTTTGCTCTCCTCCGCTATGTGTCTTTCATGTTCTATCTTAGCCGTCCTAATTGCACCCTTACATTTCTTATTGCATTCTTTATAAAGTCTGAATGCTGAGGATGATCCCTCAACCTTGTATTTTTTGAAGGCCTTCTCCTTTGCTTTTATATGCATTTTTACATTGGAGTTAAGCCATCCAGGATGTTTGTTTGCTCTTTTAAATTTATTACCCAATGGGATACATTGGCTAATGCCCTTATTTAATATGCTCTTAAAGCAAACCCATCTCTCCTCCGTATTCTTTGTTCCTAATATTTTATCCCAATTTATGCCTTTTAGCAAGGTTTGTAGTTTAGGGAAGTTGGCTCTTTTGAAATTCAGTGTCTTTGTGTTCCCTTCATGTTTCCTATTTGTGTGATTTATACTGAAACTAGTTGACCTGTGATCGCTTATTACGATTTAGGAAGTCTTCCTGAAAACAAAGATGTGATTATGTAACTAGAACGGGGTGGTTTCCAAACGTTCACACCTCCCATCCTGTTCTTGGATAATCAACATCTGCACAATTCATGGTGATTGGATCGAGGTGTTGGTGCTACCTGTCTGGATATCAATGTTGGGATATCTTTCTGACAATCATTATCACTAAAGAAGTGTCTTGGAGAAGCCCCCGAAATGTCTTTAGCATTAGAGGACAAGTCCAGTTAGATGTGACCAGCTACTACTAGATGTGTCTTGCTGATAGTAGAGGTAGAGATATCGCTCTAAGTCTAAGATCATTTGTTCTATATACAAATTGTTCTGTCCATGCCAAAATTTTTGTGCTGAATACAACTGATCTGGCTTATTGCCAGAAGAACCCCCCACATTCAAATTCAACATCCATAGCGCTGTCTTGTGACTCACAAACGATTTCATCTGTATTTGTAGGTGTGATCTGCATCATAATACTGCCATTATGGATCTTCTGTCACGGGAAGGTGGTGGGAGTCAACACAGGTCATTTGTCTTATTAAAATTGAACTTTGCTTGTATTTGTCTTATATGTGGCTGATAGCACAGCTTTTCCCCAATGGTCCTACAAAACTATACTAAGATGTGCTCCAGCCTAGTTAAAAAGCAGTATATTGTATGATAAGGAACCAATGACAAAATATAAACTAACGCACCTTTCTCATTTCCTTGAAATGGGTGAGGAACATATTTGTAGATCAGCGCCTGACGAAAAATTGTGGGGGGTTTTCAAGTGTACTACACGGTGCTATGAAAAGATTTAAAAGAAAAAGTTATTCCTTGAGTGCCTGGTCACATGATCAGTGTATTAGCATTAGTCACATGGCCTTTGCCAATGCAGAGGATTGTGGGAAAAGTAACACTATCCGGGCTGACTTGCAAACCTTCTCACTGCTAGATCCTGTTGATGACCATGTGACTAATGCTATGGCATTGGTCATGTGACTGGGCACTGTAGGAATTCTTATTTCTCAAGGATTTGATTTCATGCCTAATCTTCACTTTTAACCACTTTCCGACCAGCTACCGCAGTTGAACTGCGGCAGAATGGCACGGCTGGGCGAAGCGACGTTACGTAACGTTTCTTCGCCCTGTGGCCCCCCGCTTGCCCCCTGAGCCGATGCGAGTGCCCGGAGGTCACGATCACCGCCGGGCTCCCGCGATCTGTGTGTGTAAACAAACAGTTTCCGGTTCTCTGAGGGGAGAACAGACAGATTGTCTGTTCATACAGAGTATGAACAGCGATCTGTCACCTCCCCTACACAGTCCCCTCCCCCCTTCAGTTAGAACACACACTAGGGAACACATTAACCCCTTGATCGCCCCCTAGTGTTAACCCCTTTCACTGCCTGTGACATTTTTACAGTAATCAATGCATTTTTATAGCACTGATCGCTGTATTAACGCCAATTAATAATAAAAATGCCATAAATCTATCCCCTATTTTGTAGACGCTATAACTTTTGCGCAAACCAATCAATATACGCTTATTGTGATTTTTTTTACCAAAAATATGTAGAAGAATACATATCGGTCTAAACTGAGAAAAATAAAAAATAAAATAAGGAGAAAACAAGTGCGGGACTTTAAATGAGGCACATGAGAGGAGAAGTATAAATTGAATAAGAAATGTGATTTATTAATAAAATGATACAAAAATTCATATATTTACATATTTAGGCACATAGCTCTATAATGATAATCTGTAATCATCAAAAAATGCATTGCAACAAGGACTTCTATTACAAACATATAAATACAATAAAATTGGAACGTTCATACATATATAGTTGATAATAGTGTACACATAACGGTAGTTGTTAGCTCTACGCCGTTTCGGGACCTTATAGCCACTCATCAGGAGCATAACCGTAGTGACCACCTATGAATAGGGGAGATAGCAGTATTGAATCATTTGAAAAACAGGTGGGTAAATGTAAAGCAAGAATCCCACATTATTTCACTTAAACCATAGACTTACAATAATGTCTGCGCAAAGGCGGTGCAGTCCCGAATGCCAAGCCGGCCAATAATGCCAAAGCCCGAAGCTGAGGGGGCATGTCATGGCGGCGACACCAACACAGAGAGCCCCCCAAATTGGGTCAGAATGTGGGAAACAGGGTGGAGGGGTGATGAAGGTGACCTCATAGGAGGGGGGAGAAAGTGAAAAAGATTTCAACCTAAAAAACAAACAAGGGAGTGAGTGAGTATTAATGTAAAAGTATGAGTGTTAACATTAGTGAAGAAAAAGTAGGATTGGGAAATATGTGGAGAAAAAAGGAAGAATAAAAGGGAGAATAGAAAGAAAAAAAGGGGGGGAATAAGAAGAAAAGAAAAAGAGAGAAAAGAAAAAAATAAAAAAAGGGAGGAAAAGAAGGAGAGCAAACGGGGGAAGAATAAGGGTGGAAACTAAGGAAAAAAGAAAAACCAGAGCGGTCAAGGAAATGGCCAGAAAAAGAGAAAGGTGAGTGATGATCGCATTATTAAGTATTATAATTTTTTTCAACCCATTTTCCATTTAATACAGTGGCTTGCGAAAGTATTCGGCCCCCTTGAACTTTTCAACCTTTTGCCACATTTCAGGCTTCAAACATAAAGATATAAAATTTAAATTTTTTGTGAAGAATCACCAACAAGTGGGACACAATTGTGAAGTGGAACGAAATCTATTGGATATTTTAAACTTTTTTAGCAATTAAAAAACTGAAAAGTGGTGCGTGCAAAATTATTCGGCCCCTTTACTTTCAGTGCAGCAAACTCACTCCAGAAGTTCAGCGAGGATCTCTGAATGATCCAATGTTGTCCTAAATGACTGATGGTGATAAATAGAATCCACCTGTGTGTAATCAAGTCTCTGTATAAATGCACATGCTCTGTGATAGTCTCAGGGTTCTGTTGAAAGCGCAGAGAGCATCATGAAGACCAAGGAACACACCAGGCAGGTCCGTAATACTGTTGTGGAGAAGTTTAAAGCCGGATTTGGATACAAAAAGATTTCCCAAGCTTTAAACATCCCAAGGAGCACTGTGCAAGCGATCATTTTGAAATGGAAGGAGTATCAGACCACTGCAAATCTACCAAGACCTGGCTGTCCCTCTAAACTTTCAGCTCAGATAAGGAGAAGACTGATCAGAGATGCAGCCAAGAGGCCCATGATCACTCTGGATGAACTGCAGAGAACTACAGCTGAGGTGCGAGAGTCTGTCCATAGGACAACAATCAGTCGTACACTGCACAAATCTGGCCTTTATTGAAGAGTGGCAAGAAGAAAGCCATTTCTCAAAGATATCCATAAAAAGTCTCGTCTAAAGTTTGCCACAAGCCACCTGGGAGACACACCAAACATGTGGAAGAAGGTGCTCTGGTCCGATGAAACCAAAATCGAACTTTTTGGCCACAATGCAAAACGATATGTTTGGCGTAAAAGCAACACAGCTCATCACCCTCAACACACCATCCCCACTGTCAAACATGGTGGTGGCAGCATCATGGTTTGGGCCTGCTTTTCTTCAGCAGGGACAGGGAAGATGGTTAAAATTGAGGGGAAGATGGATGCAGCCAAATACAGGACCATTCAGGATGAAAACCTGTTGGAGTCTGCAAAAGACCTGAAACTGGGACGGAGATTTATCTTCCAACAAGACAATGATCCCAAACATACAGCAAAATCTACAAAGGAATGGTTCACAAATAAACGTATCCAGGTGTTAGAATGGCCAAGTCAAAGTCCAGACCTGAATCCAATCGAGAATCTGTGGAAAGAGCTAAAAACTGCTGTTCACAAACGCTCTCCATCCAACCTCACTGAGCTCGAGCTGTTTTGCAAGGAAGAATGGGCAAGAATTTCAGTCTCTCGATGTGCAAAACTGATAGAGACATACCCCAAGCGACTTGCAGCTGTAATCGCAGCAAAAGGTGGCTCTACAAAGTATTAACGCAAGGGGGCCGAATAATTTTGCACGCCCCACTTTTCATTTTTTTATTAGTTAAAAAAGTTTCAAAAGTCCAAAAGATTTCGTTCCACTTCACAATTGTGTCCCACTTGTTGGTGATTCTTCACAAAAAATATAAAAATTTTATATCTTTATGTTTAAAGCCTGAAATGTGGCAAAAGGTTGAAAAGTTCAAGGGGGCCGAATACTTTCGCAAGCCACTGTATCTCTATCTTAATTCGCCTATTTTTTACATACCATTTATTTTTCATTTACAAATTACTCTGAACTTCCCATTTACGTATTTTGACTGCTCTCATTGAGTAACAATTATTGGATTATCACCCTATCTGTTTTATCCTTTGACAAATTGGGTTTTTCCATTATGTGTGCGCACTGATGGTTTTTGGCCGCTGCTCGTTCTTGCCTGCCCTTCCTGCCATGTCCCAAAGCTGCGACGCGCACTGGGGATTACCCCCCCGCCCCTTTTCTTTGACTTGGGGCGGGCGGGGTCTTCCCCACTGCGCGTCAACATCATGCTTCTCGCGCCGGCTGTTTGGCTTCCTCGTGGCGTCTTATAGCGGCTGCTTGAGTTTCCACTCTCCAGCGCTTGGTGGGCTCGGTAGTACGCTCACGACCGGCCAGTCTGGGTGGCTAGCTGGCTGGATCGGGGCGCTTCCCTGCTCCCCTTAGGCAGCTGGTGCTTGACGTTGGGGACTATTCTGTGGCGGCGCTCCCCGCAGTGTCCTCTCCCAGTGCGGGGTCTCACAAGCTGGTCCTTTCTACTATTCATTTGCAATCACACGGTTGTCGGCACTATTGCCCTTATCCACACCTAACAGGTATGTTTCCTCTCACCTTCTATCACTCACCTTTCTCCTTTTCTGGCCATTTCCTTGACCGCTCTGGTTTTTCTTTTTTCCTTAGTTCCCACCCTTATTCTTCCCCCCATTGCTCTCCTTCTTTTCCTCCCTTTTTTTCTTTTTTTCTTTTCTCTCTTTTTCTTTTCTTCTTATTCCCCCCTTTTTTTCTTTCTATTCCCCCTTTTATTCTTCCTTTTTTCTTCCTTTTTTTCTCCACATATTTCCCAATCCTACTTTTTCTTCACTAATGTTAACACTCATACTTTTACATTAATACTCACTCACTCCCTACATTTGTTTTTTAGGTTGAAATCTTTTTCACTTTCTCCCCGCTCCTATGAGGTCACCTTCATCACCCCTCCACCCTGTTTCCCACATTCTGACCCAATCTGGGGGGCTCTCTGTGTTGGTGTCGCCGCCAGGACATGCCCCCTCAGCTTCGGGCTTTGGCATTATTGGCCGGCTTGGCATTCGGGGCTGTACCGCCTTTGCGCAGACATTTTTGTAAGTCTATGGTTTAAGTGAAATAATGTGGGATTCATGCTTTACATTTACCCACCTGTTTTTCAAATGATTCAATACTGCTATCTCCCCTATTCATAGGTGGTCACTACGGTTATGCTCCTGATGAGTGGCTATAAGGTCCCGAAACGGCGTAGAGCTAACAACTACCGTTATGTGTACACAATTATCAACTATATATGTATGAACGTTCCAATTTTATTGTATTTATATGTTTGTAATAGAAGTCCTTGTTGGAATGCATTTTTTGATGATTACAGATTATCATTATAGAGCTATGTGCCAACATATGTAGAGCTATGTGCCTAAATATGTAAATATACAAATTTTTGTATCATTTTATTAATAAATCGCATTTTTTATTCAATTTATACTTCTGCTCCCATGTGCCTCATTTAAAGTCCCGCACTTGTTCCCTCCTTATTTTATTACCGAACCGGGATGGAGGAGGGGTTTTGAATGGCCCCAGTATTCTCATTTAAAGTCCCAAAACGTATTTTCCTATCCCTTCTAATTAAAAAAAATAAATAGTTTTTTATAGATTTTTGGGGGATATTTATTATAGCAAAAAGTAAAAAATATTGCGTTTTTTTCAAAATTGACGCTCTTTCTTTGTTTATAGCGCAAAAAATAAAAACCGCAGAGGTGATAAAATACTACCAAAAGAAAGCTCTATTTGTGGGGAAAAAAGGGATGTCAATTTTGTTTGGGTGCAACGTCACACGACCGCGCAATTGTCAGTTAAAACGACGTAGTGCCGAATCGCAATTGGATCCAATGCGATTTTAACTCTGTTTTGACGCCCTGTGAATATCGCAGCAGAGGAAAGCCGCTACAGGAGGAGGGATCCCGCTATTGGAAGAGCCTGTGGATACATCTCTTTTTTGGCCAAGTGATCCTTCCTGTGTGTTACTATTAGATCTCTATAATTTGACATCCATCACATCTGGCGGTATATTGAGGAAACGGATCTCATAGCTGCAGCGAGTGAAAATACTAACTTTCCATCATCATCTGTAAAGAGCCCAGGCTGGGTCGTAAGCCATCTGCCTATAAAGCTTGCGATTTGGTAAGCACACTCTACAGCTACGGTGGTCGGGTTTCTCACTTTGGTTTTGTGTGCACATCAGGGTGTTTGCTGCAACCTAAGTGTCCTTATTTGATGCCCAGACATACTACACAATGGCCAGTTCTCTTGTTCTTTCTTTCTTCTTTTTTTTGGTGTATATACTGAGGGAACGGCGATCTGAGCCTGGAGAGAGTGGAAACATTTACTACATCTAAAAGGCCCTGGTCGGGTTGTAAGCCAACTGCTCATACTGCTTGCTGTTTGGTAAGCGCAATTTACAGCCACGGTGGTTGGGCACCTTACTTTATCTATATGTACACATTATGGTGTTTGCAAGACCTTAAGTGCCTCTGTTGGATGCCCATAGATAAAGCCTTTTGGACATTTTTTCTTTTTTAGCGCAGTTTCTATATACTATATTGGACTTTTGTGTTGTCGCACTGTATGCTGCTGCTTTTTTGTTTTGATTCAAAGATATATCTTTTCTAGCGCGGTTCTTTTTCTTTATTTACAGTTCATTTTTATAGCATTGATCACTGTATGGGTGTCACTAGTCACCAAAAAGTGTCACTTAGGGTCAGATTTGTCCGCCGCAATGGCGCAGTCCTGCTAAATATCCCTAATCCCCGCCATTACCAGTAAAAACAATAAAAAGCCCCTAAATCTGTCCCCTATTTTTTAGACGCTATAACTTTTCTGCAAACCAATCAATATACCCTTATTGCAATTTTTTTACCAAAAATATGTAGCAGAATACATATTGGCCTAAACTGAGGAATACATTTTTTTTTGGGGGGGGGGGGGGATATTTAATATAGCAGAAAGTAAAAAATATTGTTTTTTTTTCAAAATTGGCTCTTTTTTTTGTTTATAGCATAAAAAATAAAAACAGCAGAGGTGATCAAATACCACTAAAAGAAAGCTATATTTGTGGGAAAAAAAGGACATCAATTTTGTTTGGATACAACGTCGCACGACCGCGCAATTGTCAGTTAAAGCGTCACAGTGATGTATCGCAAAAAATGGCCTGGTCATTAAGAGGGTAAATCCTTCCGGGGCTGAAGTGGTTAAAGCGTTTTTGCAGGTTTTTACAAGCATTTTACAGCTTTAGGCGTTTTGTTTAGCCAATAGAAAACACTAGGGGGAGGAGAGGGAGAAGAAATTAAGGGTGGAGAGCTGCTGTTTGAGCAGAAAATGAGCGACAAATTGCTCAAGTCAAGCATTTTCAGGCATCCCTATTGAAGCCTCTGGGGCCAAAAATGCTTGTAATCTGCCAAAAAGAAGCTCATGTATTTTTTTGAGTGTCAGGCATTTTACTTTAGGCGACAGAATGCTCAGATGTGAACAGGGGCCATTGAAATGAATGGGATTTGTCTTGATGAGTGTTTTAGAGCTACAAGATTTAAGCAGAAAATCGCTCAGGTGTGAACGGGACCTAACTCTAAAAAGTCCCTTCTATTTCTCTCAGCCTCCTCCAAATCTCCAAATTTCTGCTGTGATCCAACTTCCTGTTAGAGGGAGGCTACATTCATTCTCCATGGTCCCTCTTAATGTAGGAACATAGTCACTCTCTCTTGCTTGCTTCTGAGATGGACTATGGACTGTGGACTATGGGGTTTGTAGCGTGCATACAGCTGGTTCTAAACATAGAAGGAAACAATTTTATAAAAAGTAGATTACAGGGCCTTTAAATATTGGATTATTTTTGAGGAATAAGAATATCGTTTAGTTCCACTTTAAGGCTATGTTCACACTGTTCCGACACAGAAGTTGCCCGACTTCTGATCCGACTTTGCCCTGCGACTTTATGTCTGACTTCCATGCGACTTCAATGAACGGGATCTGACTTTGAGTATAGTATGCGTCTTGAGGGGGAACTCCATGCCAAAATTGAAAAAAAAAAAAAAAAAAACGTGTTGGCCCCCTCTCCCCAGATCCATACCAGGCTCTTTGAGGCTGATATGGATCTGGAAGGGAAATCCCATGCCAAAATAAAACAAATAAAAAAACGCTCCTCCCCCCCAAAGACAATACCAGTCCCTTCAGGTCGGTATAAATTTTGAGGGGAAACCCCACGTAAAAAAAAAAAACAGCGTGGGGTCCCCCCCAAAATCCATGTCAAACCCTTATCCGAACATGCAATCTGCCAGGCAGGAAAGGGGGGGGGTGAGCGAACGCCCCTCCTGAACCATACCAGGCCACATGCCCTCAATAAGAGGGCCCACAGATCCTAGCCCCTCACCCTGCATTGTACCCTTACCCATTACCCCCCCCCCCAAAAAAAACCTGTAATGTTACAAAAAAACAAAGAGACGGTTTTTGACAAGTCCTTTATTAAAAATGAAGAATGCCCCACGTCATAGGTCCAACATGTCTTCTTTCTCCGGTTCCACCATCGATATCTTCTTCCTCCGGTCTTCTCCTCCACTGATGTCTTCTTCCTTCGGTCTTCTCCTCTGCTGATGTCTTCTTCCTCCGGTCTTCTCCCTCGCTGATGTCTTCTTCTTTCTTCTTCTTCCTCCGCTGCCTCCGCCAACCCACTCAAAGTAAAAAAAAATGATCCTGCTCCGACGCTGGCTCCCATCGATATGTCAACTACGGCGTCTTCCATTTCTTATGTCAACAGGAGACACCCCCCACCTTGTCACAAGGGGGTGTGGCCTCCGGGTGACATAATTTTATAAAATTTTGGCCGCGGGTTCCTTTTCAAGATCCTCAGAGCACAAGTCGCATGCCACAAGCCAGATCCGTTAAGATGATGATCTGACTTGGATGCGACTTACATTCAAATCAATGGGATGAAATCTTGCCCAAGTCGGGCCGACACAAGTTTGACCAGTTAAGACGGCTCTCATAGGGAACCATTCATTTTGACATGTCATGCGACTTGTGTTCTGGAAGTCGAAGCGTATGTTGGACCAGTGTGAACCGGTCCTAAAGGTGAAGTTTAGTCGAAGCTCTTTTCACGCACATTCCAGCACTTCTCCTTTAACTTCATAGACCTGAACAAAGAACATCTTTTAATCCAACCATCTTCAAGTGTAAAATCTGTTCCCAGCTCAGCTTCCAAAGGCCCATTTATGGATAATAGATTGATGCCAGGACTAACCTTTAGCACCGGGAGCTTAACAAAAATACCAACCGTAATACATCAGATAAGGAGTAAAAAAAACTATTTTCTTTTGTCTTAAATCCCCTTATTTAAACATGATTGAAGAAAACGCAGGTGAAGAAGAACCAGAGTGATCCCGTGACCTTCACAAACATTTCCTTGATAATTCTGGAAGACTTTTGAAAACTTTTTCTTAATAGGCTCTCCAGCTAATCTGTGTCACCTATATCAATTATTTTTCCCCCTATAAACAAAAAAAAAAAAAAAAGACGGAAAATTTTGAGAAAAAGAAAACAATATTTTTTACTTTCTGCAATAAAACATATCCAATAAAAAATTTAAAAAAAATCCAATACAGGCCAATACAGGGGGACCCCGAGTTACGAACCTCCGACTTGCGAATGACTCCTACTTACAAACGGGAGGCGGGTGCGCGGCTACTTGACAGAACATCGGAAAACAACAGAAACCATCGGAAAATGACGTCTGCGCATGCGCGGCTACTTAACAGAACATCGGAAAACGAGGTCTCTGCCATTCTGCGCATGCGCTTCCGACTTACGAACAAATCCGGCTTAAGAACAAGCAGACAGTCCCTAACAGGTTCGTAACTCGGGGACCCCCTGTATATGAATGAATGAATGAATGATTTGTATAGCGCTGCATTTGCGAACTGAATCGCCTCAAGGCGCTGGATCCGGCCTGTGTTGTCAAGCTTCTCAGAAGAGGTAGGTCTTGAGTTTCTTTCTGAAGGCCTGATGGTTTTCTTCCATGCGAATGTGAGTAGGTAGCGCGTTCCATAGCCGTGGTCCTTGGACTGCGAATCTTCGTTCTCCCTCTGTTTTGTAGCGGGTTTTTGGAATGAGGAGGAGGTTATGGCTAGAAGATCGAAGACTGCGATTCGGTGTGTAGCGTTTTATTTTCTCGCATAGGTAGTGAGGAGCGTTTCCGTATATGCATTTGTGGGTGAGGCTGAGGGTCTTGAAAGTTATCCGATTCTTTACGGTTAGCCAATATAGGCTCCTCAGGGAAGGGGAGATGGAATCCCAGGGTTTTTTCCTGTTAACAGTCTTGCCGCCGTGTTTTGGATGAGTTGTAAGCGCGCAAGCTGATATTGGGGTAGTCCTATGTAGAGGGAGTTTGCGTAGTCGAGTCTGGAATTGATGATCGTTCCAACTACTGCTGCTTTGTCCTCTTCTGGCACGAATGGGATGAGTCTACGTAGCAGGCGGAGGAGATGGTGAGATCCGTTGACTACTGATCCTATTTGTGCATCCATTGACATTTCTGAGTCAAAAATGACTCCGAGACTCTTGGCTTTAGTGCTTGGTGAGATGGTCTGTCCAAAGATGGGGGGAGTTATCCATGGGGTAGTTTTGGAATTTTGGTTTCCGTGTAGGAGAAGAAGCTCTGTTTTTGATCCGTTGAGTTTGAGAGAGCTAGTAGTCATCCAGTCGTCTATCAGAGTGAGGCATTTTTCTAGTTGCTGAAGGTGGTCTTTTTCCCCGGTGATGCGAAAGTAGAGTTGGGTGTCGTCAGCGTATGAGTGGAAGCAGAGGTCCGATTTTCTGATGATTTTGAGGAGTGGGCGGATGTAGATGTTGAAGAGCACTGGTGACAAGGGTGAACCTTGAGGGACTCCACAAGAGATAGTGCGGGTTTCAGAGTAGAATTCTCCTAGTTTCACGGTCTGAGAGCGATTCCCTAAGAAGGATGCGAACCATTGTAGATCTGAACCTGTGACTCCTGCTACCTCTGTGAGGCGGATGAGTAGAGTATTGTGGTCCACTGTATCGAACGCTGCACTGAGGTCCAACAGTACCAGGAGACAAGATTCTCCATCATCAGCTGCTTCGAGGGCGTTGTCCCATATTTTGAGGAGTGCCGTTTCTGTTCCATGGCCTGGGCGGAAGCCTGATTGCAGAGGATCCAGGAGGTTGTGTGTGTCCAGGTGGTGTTGTAGCTGTTGTACTACTGCTTTCTCCATAATCTTGGAAATGGTGTTGAGGCTTGTTATCGGTTTACGATGGTTAGGGTCCTTAGGGTCGAGATTGGGTTTCTTTAAGAGGGGTTTGACGATGCCATGTTTGAAGGCAGTTGGGACAGTCCTTTCTTTGAATGACAGGCTTATGGGGTGAGTTATAGTAGGAGCCAAGATGTCGGAACATTCTTTTAAGAGTTTTGTGGGAATGATGTCGTTTGGTGATGTGCTGTCTTTGAGGCTTCTGATGATGTTTTTGGTGGTGTCAGTGGTGATTGGGATCAGCGAAAAATTCGGTGCTTGTTCGATGATTGTATCGATTTTTTTTTTTTGCTTTAGTTGGGTGAGGTTGGTCGTTTTTTTCTGTTTAATTGATTTCTGGATGTTGTCGATTTTGTCGATAAAGAAATCTGATAATTCATTGCAGAATTCCTGGGTTTCGTTTCCTGGGGGCTCTAGGCAGGTAGGGTTCATAGTCTTAGTGACTATTTTGAAGAGTTCCCGAGGGCGTTTTAGGGCTGTTGAGATGGTGTTTGAGAAGTGTTCCTTTTTTGCTCTGAAGATTGCTTTGTGATATTTATCTGTGAGTGCTTTGTAGTTTGTGTGGTTTTCCTTTGTGGAGTTTCTTCTCCAGGCTCTTTCAGCTCTTTCAGCTCTTCTGCGTTCCTGCTTTAGATATATTTAAATATATTTTGCTACATATTTTTGGTAAAAAAAAAAATCCCAATAAGCGTAAACTGATTGGTTTATTCAAAAGTTATAGCGTCTACTATATACTGGAATTTTTATTTATTTTGTTTTTTATAGAGAGACCTATAGTGGGACTGCGATAGTGCGACAATCTGACACTAAATTACACTTTTGACCCCTTGTAGGAACCAGTGACACTAATACAGTGATCACTGTTAAAAATATACACTGTCGCTGTACTAATGACACTGGCAGGGAAGGGGTTAAACATCTAGGGCGATCAAAGGGTTAAATGTGTGCCTAACCAGTGTTTATGTGTGTACTAATGTACTGCTTTCACTAAGGGATGTGCTGGATTTTATTCTCTGCTTTGCAGGGAAACAAAATCCAGCACATCCCCGCTGACAGGACTGAGCTCTGCCTTGTTTACATATGCAGAGCTCCGTCCAGTCTGTCTCCTCGCCAAGCAGTGGATGCCATCGGACATCCATTGGACATTCATTGGCCGGTACCCACTGATCGGTGAGCGTGCCAGCAGCACGCTTGCGTCCCCTACCTGGAACAGCATAGTCATATAGTCTGCAGAGGCGGCCCGCACTTAGCAGTAAAGATACAGTCGGTGGTTCGCAAGTGGTTAAGTCTTATCTGCTGTGTATTGGTTATATTTGACCTTCCCTGGTTCCCCCCTCATCAACATTCTAATGACATTTTTAAATATTCTGCCTAGGAACACCAACTTCTAAAGGCTGACATCCACCCATCAAGGCATTTTGCTATTTGGATACAGTGTATCCGGAAAGTATTCATAGCGCTTCACTTTTTCCACATTCTGTAATGTTACGGCCTTATTACAAAATGTATCAAGTTCATTAATTTCCTCTAAATTTTACAAACAATACCCCATAATGACAACGTGAAAGAAGTTTGTTTGAAATCTTTGCAAATTTATTAAAAATAAAAAATGAAAAAAATCCCATGTACATATGTATTCCCAGCCTTTGCTCAATACTTTATTGAACCACCTTTGGCACCAATTACAGCCTCAAGTATTTTTGAGTATGATGCTACAAGCTTGGCACACCTATTTTTGGGCATTTTCTCCCATTCTTCTTTGCAGGACCTCTCAAGCTCCATCAGGTTGGATAGGGAGCCTCAGTGCACAGCCATTTTCAGATCTCTCCAGAGATGTTCAATCAGGTTCAAGTCTGGGCTCTGGCTGGACCACTCAAGGACATTCACAGAGTTGTCCCGTAGCCACTCCTTTATTATCTTGGCTTGTGACTTTCTCAACCTTTTCAACACGGAAGAAACCTTGAAATAACCTTTTTGTCTCAGGGAACCCCTGTTAAAAATTGCTATATCTACAACTCATGATACATCAGTGGGATGGTCAATGGAAGAGTGTTCCTTACATCTGTGGTCTTGGAGAAGAATTTCCCCCTACAGATAGCTAAAAAGATCATTGGTGTCATTGGGAACTTATCTGAGAGGCAAAAATTGGTCATTGTTTAAGGAACCCCTAGCAACCATTGGAGGAACTCTGGTTGAGAAACCCTGGCTTAGGGTCTTTGTCCTGTTGGAAGATGAACCTTTCCCCAAGTCCAGAGCGCTCTGGAGCAGGTTTTCATCAAGGATGTCTCTGTACATTGCTGCATTTATCTTTCCCTCAATCCTGACTAGTCTACTAGGTTTCCGTCCGGCCACTCTACCAAAGAGGCTTGATTGGTTGGTTGTTCTTCTAGAAGGTGCTCCTCTCTCCACAGAGAAACACTGGAGCTCTGTCAGAGTGACCATCGGGTTCTTGGTCACCTCCCTGACTAAGGCCCTTCTCACCCGATTGCTCAGTTTGGGCGGGTGGCCTGCTCTAGGAAGACTCCTGGTGGTTCCAAACTGCTTCCATTCATGGATGATGGAGGCTACTGTGCTCATTGAGACCTTTAATGCTGCAGAATTTTTTCTGTTAAAGTTGTGAGTGTACCAGTGCCTAAAATATAAAGTAATAAAGAAAATTTAAAAATTAAACAAATATATATGTGTACTGTATATAAATGAAACTGGAGCTGCTGCTATAGTGAAAGGTCAACGTACCTCATAAACTGTCAACAAAAACGAATTAAATGTAGCGCTGCTTCCACAAACTTAATCACATGTGCTAAATCATATACATCTATATACTGTGTATAAAGTGCCAGTGAATCAAATAAATAAATAGTCCCATTAGTGCAAACAAAGTGGCAGTGTTGATGATTCCTTCTTGTATAAATCCAAGGTGCCACTCCGTGCTCTCCTCCTTAATTCCTCACTCACCAACAGTATAACTCAAAAAGGCATGGTATATGTCAAATATATGGCATATGGCATATGGATGAATGTGGCTCCCCGCTTGACGCATTTCGCCCCTCCCACTGGGCGTCTTCAGAATTTCTGAAGACGCCCAGTGGAAAGGGTGAAACGCATTCATCAATGCCATATTTTGCTGAGAAATCACTTTGAAAAACACCCCCTAGCAATTCTTGACACGGCAAAGGCAGATGATTCACATAGCATTTACTTGATTCCTGGAATCCCTCTGCCCTTAGCTCAGGTATGCAGGTGGGGTGGGGGTTTACCTAAGGAAGCCCCTCTTCCCCTTCTCCTGATGAAATAAAAAAAAATTCTATGGAGACTCCTGGGATGTATAACATCATTGTGGCTTAGGCCAGAAACCAAGAAACGTAGAAGAAATGTAAAAAATGAAGTTTAAACAAGTGAATATAATATACCTGTCAGGGCTGGGCTCAGCCCTTCCTTCTCTGAGCTGGCCGCTCAGCTGTCGGCTAATTGCCAGCTCCTATCTCTCCACAGGTACTCAGCTGCTGATGATATCCTGCTCGTCAGTCCTGCCTACTTAAGCCGTCTAGCCCAGAGGATCTCTGCCTTCGCCTTAGTCAACATCACAGAGAAGCTCTCCTGCATTCCTGTTAAAAGACTTGCTTAGCTGACATCCCTTCTGGCTCCAGATCCTGCTTGCAGTTTTACTACGCTCATCTCCGGCTCCCTGACGTTTGGCTTGTCTGACTATCCGTTACGGTTCCTGAACTCTGGCTATGTTTTGACTACGTTTGTTCTATTTATTTTTATTATTAAACAAGTGTGATTTAACAGTACTTCTGTCTTGGTCTGATTTCATGGTTTCTGACAATACCTTCCTATCTATTTACTAATACTAGTCTCAGGAGATTTGGAAGGAGAATTGGCGATGTCACTATTGTGCTGCTCACGGTTCTCCTTGCTGGTGAGGAGAGGAAGCTGTACTTGAGGACCTGTCGTGGAAGGATCTACCTGCTTCCTCTTCATTCATTCTGTGGATCTGTGTCTTCGGGATACATTGTCAGGTCACTAGTCATCATGGGGGGATGGGGGGTTGTAACATGAGGAAGCAATGCCCTGTCTCTACCAAGATGGCCACCCTTACACAGTGGCTCAGTGTAGAACAAGGCATTATACAGGTAAGTCAACAATGGGGAAATGACAAGCTCCAGGGAGACCACAGGCAATACCAACGACTTGTCCTTTGCTCTCTTCTAGCCTTTTTGGGCACAACTTCCACAGTGCAGATCATTTTTAAAGGAACAATCCACTCAAAACTGAAAATGAAGGCTTGAAATGGATAGAAGGATCACAGCAGGAGTGTGTGTCTCTCGAGCAGGTATATCCATTACTTTACAAACGTACACATTTTACAGCTCAGCATGCAGCTGTTTGTTCAGAGGTGCCCTTTAATAAATAATACACCTACTGACACAACCGATTTGGAGGCGCAGCCGGTTTGGTGTAATAACTTTTCTTCCTCTTCTTTCCACTGTCACCCGGTAAATTCTTTTTAGGTATACTTCAGCAAATGAGCAAAGATTAAGTCAACCGGCACTCAATTAATGTGACAAGGGCAGAAACAAGACACATGATTAAGTACAGTAACTGTCTATTTCCTGAAGAAGAATGACTTGTAATTCTTGACGCTGGTTCCTAATAAGACTATCAGAGCCGGTAAAAAACATTTTATCCTGCAAACAACGAGTACGTTCATTATGGCTCTTTCCGGGATAATGACAAAGTCATACGGTAGAGGGATGGCACAGCGGCAGTAAATTGTCATCCTAATGATTATGGCAAACCGCTGAGTATGGAGCTTCCATCTTGACTTGTCACCCCGGTAAATAATTGGTTGTGTTTCATTCTTTTCTTTTTTTGTTAGTGCATAAAATGTCAGATTCTTGATTCTAAAGCCAAACTTTATAAATGGAGGCAGGAAACATACTATAAATTGGTATACAGAGGTGTTGTTGAAAGCCATGGGGCCTTGATGGAAAATGGAAAGCAATCCGCCAATCTTGCTGAGATTGAAAAATAGGGGTGTCAGCTTGTGGCCAAGGCTCTCTGGGGGGAAGTGGTTTAAAGGGACCAGACGAGACAATGTCTTTTGGAAATGTTCTGCTTTTATGTGCCTAAGTAGTGCTCCCTAAACAGGTCCATTTGGCATAAAGTGGCCTCACAATAGGGTGCTGTGCTGTGCTGGTGATGCAGGACATACATAGCAGATGTAGGCTAGATCAGGGTCCATCACCAAACTTGCAGTAGTCTGCAGGAGTATTCTAGACTATTCCGACACTGTCCCTAGTCATCAGGAACCTTTTCATCCACTTGTCCTAACTTTCTCTGTCCCTGTCTAGTGGAGATGAGCCAAACACCCCCCAATTAAGTTTGCACCTGAATTCTCGAACATCGTAAAAGTTCTCACCCAAACGATGAACCCTATTGAAGTTTATGGGACCTGAACTCGAAAAATTAAAAGTCCCCATTTTGAAGGCTTATATGCAAGTTATTGTCCATAAAAAGGGTATGGGGGCCAGGGTACTGCACTGGGGGACATGTGCACATGCAAAAAAAACACAAATGAAAAAAAATGTATAGTTTTTAAAGGACCAGTGATTTTAATGATGCTTAAAGTGAAACAATAAAAATGGACAAATGTATTTAAATATAGTGCCTGGGAGGGTCCCCTTAGTCTGCCTGTAAAATGACACATCTGCACTGTGTATAGAACCTGCTGCAGCAAAACTGACATTTATAAAAAAAACAAAATTGACATTTAGGCTGGGTTCACACTGATGCGAATTGGATGTGGGTTGCCCCGCATTCAATTCGCATGACAGGAGACTGTGACCGGGTCTCAATGGTGGCCGCAGAGTGCACCGGAAAAGGATCCTGTGCATCTTTGGCTCAGTTTCTGGTCTGAATTCAGGCAAAAATTCTGACCTAATTCACACCTGAAACAGAGAACAGGGACGCACCGGACCCCCTGCTGTGCCCCGCAGCCACAGCGCATGTGAAGCCAGCCTGAAATTGATTTTCCCTGCAAGCTTTCTTCATTTAGTAAACAATGGCTTGAAGAGCCAGCCAGTACGATGAGGTCACAATTTAGTGCATTCGGAACAAGATTAGATTTTTTTTGGATAAATTCTGATATCTCTTTGGCAGACTTTGGATGGAAATAACAAAGTTTTGCACCACAGTGAGCAAGCCGTATGTGAAGAAACCAAATTATAGGGCCAAGATTAACAATTTTTTTTTTAGATAAAGTTTGGTGTCTCTTTCGCAGACTTTAGAAATAACAGGTGTGGAAAAAAATTGGTCTTTGGGTGTCGGTGGTGCCTTCACCCCATAACCTTCTAGAGGTACTCTTGATGAATGCAAGAACTGGCCTTGCTGTAAAAAATTTAAATTTGATGCACCTGTCAAACAGGTGCAGAAAAATTGGTCGTTGGGTGTTAATTGTGCCAATGAAACCTATATGAAAAAAATACTTCAAGATAAAATGAACACCCACAAAGCTAAGCAGCCTAGACAGTCTTGCAGAGATTTGAGATCTCAATAACATTTAATCAGCGATATCAGCATCAGCGACTTGATAGATGCTGCTAATCCAGAACTGATTAATTTTGAAAAATGTCAGCCAGTCAACTGAGTCTGTGGGCAGACACGCTTTTTTATCTGTCACAAAACCTCCTCTGCTTCAATGCCTCCAACCTGGCCAAATAATCCTCCTCCTCCCTCTACTCTTGTATTCTGTGGTGTAGGAAGAATGGTGTCTTCATAAAGCGGGCCTTGAGAGGAAAAAAAATACACTCCCTGCCACCCACATGCCCAGCATCTAACTTCCAGCTTGTCCAAATTGCTGGCTTTACAACTCCTGCCTTTCAGTCTGGTGGATTCTGCCCCCTTCCGTGAATTTGCAGAATGTGCTGTACCACAATGGCAGGTTCCCAGCTGCTGCTTCTTTGCATGTAACTGTGTATGATGACCTGAAATCACTGCAGACTCTTCTGGTCTGCTTTGGAACATCTTCCAACCCTGGGTACCTGTTTAAGAAATGCTGCACCACCAAATTGAGGACATGTGCCATGCATGGCACATGTGTCAACTTTCCCTGTCGAAGAGCGGACAGAAGGTTAGTGCCATCATTGCACACCACCATTCCTGGCTCAAACTTTTGTGTTATTAACCACCTCTGGGCCTGCCCCTGCAGAGCTGAAAGGATCTCTGCTCCAGTGTGGCTCCTGTCCCCTAGACAGACCAGCTGAAGCACTGCAGGGCACCTTTTAGCCTGACCCATTAACTAGCCCCTTGAAGGCTTAGGGGGTACTTGTGTTTTATAGGGCAATTCAGCAGAAGAGGGCATGGAGGAGGAGGAGGGGGGTGGAGCTGACAGATTTTAAATCATCACCACCAGCTGAATGGAGACGAGGCAAAACAGGCTCCAGCACTGAACCCTGTCCTACATCCTTCCTAGTTTCAAGCAGAGTTACCCAGTATGCTGTGAACAAAATATATCATTCCTGACAATGCTTGCTGGACCACGTGTCCGCAGTAATGTGGAACTTGCAGCTGACTGCCTTGCCCAATGATGTCAAAACATTGCCTTCTACAGAGCTGGAATGGCCTTACGTGCAAAGAAGTAGCAACTGGGAACCTGCCATTGTGGTACAGCACATTCTGCAAATTCACGGAAGGGGGCAGAATCCACCAGACCGAAAGGCAGGAGTTGTAAAGCCAGCAATTTGGACAAGCTGGAATTTAGATGCTGGGCATGTGGGTGGCAGGGAGTGTATTTTTTTTTCCGCTGCAGCAGTTGGGACAGAGAAATTTGCACGCTATACTCTCTACAGCTGGTAGTGTGCTGCTGGCAGACGTGTTGCAAGGACATGTGACACCCTTTTCTATACCATCATCCCTGTCAGTGGAAGCTGCATGAGATATAGTGGGGGTACCAGTGAAAGGTGAGGCGCGAGGAGAAGAAAAATTGTGTCCCTTGTGTGTGGCTTTCAGGTGCTCTTGCCAATGGGCTCAGCAGTGGACTGTGCACTAGTGTCAGCTTGGGTCATAGAGGATGAGGAGGGTGAGGATGGTTTAGTAAGCCAGTCCACCACCTCCTCTGCATGCTGTGGCTGAATAGCACGGGCAACATCAATAAAAAGAGTCAAACATGCCCTGCCCGGGAACGGATCTTTCTATTTTGTTCTTACTCACATCATCCTGATTCATTCATTTATAATACTGATTGTTTTTGGGCTGCAAATATTTGTAAAATATACGATGTGACCCTCACACTGAAGAGTTTGAAGACCAGTGATCTAAACTGATAGAAACATAACTGTGGGTTTTGCATCCTTAAAAAGCGCCCCCTTTCTGATGATTTGGAAGTACACTATTCCCCTTGCACCAGCAGGTGACGGCACTTTCATACATGATGTAGTATTATAAGTAGCAATTATGTAGAATGAAAAGAGATTTTCTCTGTAAGAGAGATCCCTGCGTAATGCATTAGATATACCAACGATAACACAAGAAAAATGAAATTGTTGGCGGCCGAAGCTTCCATGTAAACAAGTCTCCCCCAGGGGATTTCTGACCTAACCAAATCAGCTTTTCAAATGACTTGATAGAGATTTCCTTTGGCTGGATAATATTGTTGTTGTGTACTAGCGGAATATAAAGGAGGCTCAGCTGCGAACACATCAACTCCGATCAGAAGAGGTTTCCTGCAGCCCTCCGGCTAAATGTCAGGCCTTGGCGAGACTCAGGAGCTCCACATTTTTTATCTTCACTAAATGCTGAAGTGCTCAGGTACTAAGTATTTAAAGTTCACCTTAGCTCCAAATGTGAAAATCTGGTATTTCACAGGGAATATTTAGAAATGTTAATTGAACCTAATGTAAGCAGTACCCTAAAAAGTTTACCTGAAGTTTGTCCAGAATTCCTCCTGAAAAATAGCTGTGCACTTTCTTGTATGTGAGTGTGCCTAGGCACTCCCCAATAGCTTTATATATACAACCTAATCAGTGTGCAAAACCTAATCAAAAAGATATAGATGCCCCTGTTGTTGTACCTGCTGTACAACTCCCATGCTTGGATCTCATTTAAATTCTTTAAAAGGATGAATGACTTACTCCGCAATTGGCTGTGGAGGAAGAAACAACCTAGATGTGCCTGGGGGTTTTGCAATATCTAAAGGATCTGGGTGGTCTGTAGGTGGGGTGCAGCGAAGTTGCCAGGTGTCCAAAGACAGCGTGTCACATTACTCAAAATATGTGTCAACAAAAATCATCAGATGCCCCACATACCAAGTGAATCGATTCCATATCGGGAGCATGAAGAATCAGATGTCAGGGAAGGCACAGGAAACCGTTCAAGGAACTTAAGGAAATCAGTTCTCACATCGGTGTAATAACAGGTGTGTGACAGCGCTGTTCACCTGTCTATTTTGTCAATATTTGTAATAAACTTTTTTATGTACATTTAGTGTTGGTGGTCTTTCAAAGTCCCATCTAGGGGGTATTTTTTCATGGTTTGTTCAAGTAGGGATGGGACCACTACACTTTTTTCCTGACATGGTGGAAGCCTCTCTTTTTTCTAGGTGTGCAAAGAAGTTGCAAGTCCTACTCTTTCCCTTCCCATCAGCAATCTTTCCCTGCTGCTAGTTCTGTCCCAACCAGGCAGGGTACCTGTCCCTACCTTACCCACTTAAAAAATGCATTCCAAGCCTGGGAGCCAGAGCCTTAAATAGGCTCTGCCGGATCCAAGATGGCTGCTGCAGTCACATGGGGTGGCAGTATCCAATTAGATAGCTTCCCCAGTGACCCAGGAAACCATAGAGGAACCATGCTCCTCTAGACTTCCTCTCCAACTGCAGTGGTGCTGCAATGGAGAAAGTAAACTGCACCTACCTGCAGGTCTGTCCATCTCTGCTTAATCCCCTATTATATTTCTTGACTTCCGAGATGCATCGGTTCACTGGTTGGGAAACAGAGACTGCCAACTCTTCTTCTTATAAAATGCTACTTTATCTATTCAACCACTGTTACCCCATGTAGTCTCTCGATTCCCAGATATATTTCAGCACCCATTCTCAGTATCCTCTGATATTACTCATGGAATGGAATCTATGGGAATCAGCCAGTTGCCTATCACATGTAGTGCTACTCCTGCAGGAAATGCTTGGTAGATTGGATTTTCTGTTCTTCTGCCTTGACTCTGAGAAAAGCCTCAGCTCCACTGACACACCAGGTGACTGTTTGGAGTGCATATGAACAGCAGTGATTAAATTTAAAACTCCCTAAAGAGTTACCTTTTACTATTGGCAATAGGCAAAGTTTTTGTGAAGCAGCTGAGTGAGCAGTCTTTATCCCTAGTTTTTCAGCCAGCTAGCTTTGGGGCCCAGTCTTTATGGTGGTGCACATGAGTACAGTCCCATAAAGGGCAGGGTTTCTGCTGCTCAGATGTCAGCTCCCTTCTGGATCTGCCTGGAGCGACTCCGGTCCCCAGCACATGGCTGCAGGCTTGTAGCAGGTTGATGTCCACACAGGAGCAGCAATGTGCACACCTTGACCTTGCAGCTAAGGGAAAATCTCTCAGTATTCAGCCTGTGAAAATACAGCTCTCTCTCTCTTTTTATACCCAGCTTGCTTTGGGAATTGTAGTCCAAAAAGTCCTTTAACTGCCATGTTAAAGTTTCTTTCCTGAACTTCATCCCCCATTATTAAATGCTGACAACCATCAAGTTTCTTGAGCTCCTTTTGCTTGTCAGCTCCCCCTGGTGGATGGAGGCGAGGTAGTGTTAACCCATTCAGCTGAAGCCCATTGGAAGACTCAGAAAGCACTGCAGTGAACTAAATCGCTTTCTGTCTCTAGCCAAGCACATGGCTACATACACATAGTGGGTGCCACAAAACCCAATGACTTGCTACCAGTGGTGGTGTGTCCATTAGGGGCGCTTGGGCATCGCCCCCTCTCTCCAGCCACCCCCTCTGTGTACTATGGATAGATTCATGCATTGTTTGAATCTTTCCACGGCCACCGCAGCCAATCTAATTCAGGCGTCCGGGCACCGGGCACCTGAATTACAGCGGCGGGGGGTGTTTTTGAAGCACCTGATTAGAGCCATAGGCTCCAATAGGCTTCAGAAAAGGTGCACTGCGAGCGCAAACCATTGTGCTCGCAGTGCACCCAGGTGTGTTAGCAAAGCAAATGAATATTTGCTTTGCTAACACAGAACCGCCTCCCAGCCAATCAGGAGGCCCGCATGTAATACCAGGCACCTGATTGGCTAGAGGTAGAGGTGATCTCATTGGCCTCCTAGCAAAACAGGAAGAAGACAGGCACGGAGTGTGATGTCTTCTATGTCTTCTAAACATCTATCTGCGATTTTTTTTTTTTTTTTAATGTTTTTTCTTTGCTATTGTATGGCTTTTGGTATAAAAATATGTTGTAGTGTATATTTATATATATATATATATATATATATATATATATATATATATATATATATATATATATATATATTATATATTGTAGTAACTTTTTGTAGACTGATGTTGGTTGTACACATACAGACGTGGATCCTAAAGAAGCAGGATAACTGCGAAATGCGTCAATCCATCACGGCAACTTTAAGCAAAATATATGTTACTCAATCAAAGACGGTTGTTTAAGACAATTACTAATGGCTGTCTTAACTGTATTAATGTTCTAATTGTATAAGGCATATTTCACATGGTACTGATGTTTGAGCATTTGCTTTTTTGGACCTAATTTCAGGTGTTTAACGTGTATTTGTGCATATATGCCCATTCGTGCGCACAATACATTCCTAGGGAAAAATCATTAATATTAATGCTCATATGTACGTATTTGTGCGCATTTGTGTGTAAATACTGGCCGGCAATACAGATTTTCTTTTTACTCAAGAATAAGGATGAGCCTGCGGTTCGAGTCGAACGTAAGTTAATTTGGTTGTCTGCGAGCTGGTTGGTAAGTAGGCTTGGGTTTTTTCCTGGGCATTCCCCAGGCCTTGTTGTTAGCCTTCCAATGCCGCTTACTGCGATAGCCAGCTATAGATGAGGGCGGTGGCAAGTTTTTTGTTATCATGTTTGTGCTGGTACTCAGCCTGCTCTCCTCTAATGAGCAGACTTGTGCTTACACTCCCCCCCCTCCCCACAGCTTTTCACTGGGAAGATCAGTGTGCTGCTGTTTCTCCTCCCCTGGCTCTTATACAGCTGAGAACAGAATGAATGTGATCACTTGTAAAAAAAGGGGAAAAAAGTGTTTATAATTTTTTTTTTTTTTACATCTATACATAAATGTTTGCCTTTCATTTCTATTTTACACTAAATGGGTTGTTCTACAAGGTGAGGGTTTACATACACTTTAAATTCCCTAAAAGTCCTCTCTCTTTCCCCATATTTCCGTGGGGGTTAAGAAATAGTACAATGCAAACTTGGTGCACAATATCATTCCTTATACATTTATACAATGTTGAGATTAGTAATGTGTTCTCAGCATCTTTGTAGAGTCACAGACCCGACTCTGAAAGCCCAAAGGAAACACAGAGTTCCCGTATTCTGGTGGCTTTTATATATGTTTCTTTTGGGGAGTGTTATTTTTAGTTTTCTTGCAAACTCTCCTGAGAAGAATTATCTCCATCCATTTTGTTTGTTCTTTGGATAATAAAATGATTTCTACTTTCTGAGATATACAGAAGTACCGTTTTCTCTTTTCACAGGATGATCTAGTGTTGGTCCTCTGTTGCGGAAAAGCCACACACTGCTCTTTTAATTAAGAGCCCTCAAAGCAAAAGGTGAAAACTTCAATTAGAAAGCTGAAACTAAACAGAATATAAAAAGAAATGTAACCCCAGAACGCTCAGTGGAGGCATTGTGTGCGCAACAGCCAAAGAAGAATACGAAAATAAATTTGCTCTCTTATTATATTAGAGAACTTATGAAGAAAGTGTTTTGTCAACGATTTATTTCATTGTGTTCACCACATGTCCATCGAAAAATGAACAGAGCTCATTCTAGAAAGAAAAGTTGATGAAAGAGAATCCTGCCACTTAAGGACCGAGCCTCTTTTTGAGATTTATTGTTTACAAGTTAAAAACAGTTTGTTTTGCTAGAAAATAACTTAAAACCCCCATACATTATACTTTTTTTTTTTCTAACACCCTAGAGAATAAAATGGCGGTCGTTGCAAAACTTTCTGTCACACCGTATTTGCACAGCGGTCTTACAAGCGCACTTTTTTGGGGGAAAAGATACATTTTTTTAATTAAAAAATAAGACAACAGTAAAGTAATTTTTTTGTTTATATTGTGAAAGATAATGTTACGCCGAGCAATTTGATACCCAACATGTCACGCTTCAAAATTGCGCTGTGGAATGGTGACAAACTTTTACCCTTAAAAATCTCCATAGGCGACGTTTAAAAAATTCTACAGGTTGCATGTTTTGAGTTACAGGAGCTCCAGGGCTAGAATTATTGCTCTCGCTCTACCGATCGCGGCGATACCTCACATGTGTGGTTTGAACACCGTTTTCGTATGCGGGCGCTACTCACGTATGCGTCGCTTCTGCACACGAGCTCGGCGGGACGGGGCGCGTTTAAAAAAAAATTATTTTTTTTTATTTATTTTACTTTTTATTTCTTAGTTTTACACTGTTCAAATTGTGTCACTTTTATTCCTATTACAAGAAATGTAAACACCCCTTGTAATAGAAAAAAAGCATGACAGGACCTCTTAAATATGAGATCTGGGGTCAAAAAGACCTCAGATCTCATATTTACACTAAATTGCAATAAACAAATAAATTAAAAAATGGCCCTTTAAGAGCTATGGGCGGAAGTGACGTTTTGACGTCGCTTCCGCCCTGCAATGTTATGGAGAAGGGTGGGGGCCATCTTCCCCTCACAATTCAATACAGGAGGGATCAGAGGGCTCTGGTCATTAGAGCTTACAATCTAGGAGGGAGGCTCAAGTGCTACAAAAGGTAACTATGGGGGATGAGCTGATGAAGAAAATAATTGTACAGTTGTTAGTAGGGGGCAGGATAGGCTTCTCTGAAGAGGAGGGTTTTCAGTGATCGTCTAAAAACAAACAGAGTTGGAGATAGTCGGACAGTTTGGGGTAAGGAGTTCCTTAGGATAGGAGAGGCTTGGGAAAAGTCCTGGAGGCGATCATGGGAGGAGGTGACGAGGGAGCTAGAGAGCAGGAGGTCTTGGGAGGAACAAAGCGAACTATTAGGTTGGTATTTTGAGACCAGGTTAGTGATGTAGCTGGGGGCCGAGTTGTGGATGGCTTTGTAAGTTGTTGTTAGTATTTTGAATTTGGAAGACAGTGGAGGGATTGACAAAGGGGGGTGGCAGACACTGAATGGTTGGTAAGGTGGATGAGCCTGGCAACATCATTCATGATGGACTGAAGGGGTAATAACAGTGGTGGCCCGTCCATAGGGGGCGCATGGGCACCGCCCCACCCCCCAAGCTATTCACAAAAAAAAGTGGTCACTTTAAGAGTGACCAGGCCCCAGACACACGACGCTCTATGGGAAGCTTCCCAGCTTGCAGTCAGCTGATTGCAAGCTAGCAAGCTGATTTGCCCATGTTTAGGGCGTGTTCGGGGCGCAAGCAGTGCGCCGGCAAACACTCCCACTCTACAGTGATTTGTCCCCATCCTCTAGTGCATTATTTCTATTGGCGGGCACCGAAGGATGGTGGGCGGTGCTTTTTGCTTCACCACTTCCGGTTTCCCGGCTCACTGCGCTGGTGTGCTGTGGACAGCAAGGGGCCCGTTGCTGGTATCTAGCAGAACCGGACTGGAGTTTTCACTTATTAACCTCCCTGGGGATCGCTGACCCTTCACAGCATGGGACTGAATTCCCCTGGAGCAGCAAGCTGCAGAGGATGTCACCATCAGTGAGTGTGTGGAACCGCCAGCCTCTGTCCTCTACATAGAGGACAGATAACAAATAAAAGAAAAAAGGCGCCTCTAAGTGCAGAATTAAAACTTTTAATATCCCCAAACAAGATTAAAAACACTTACAGAATCAAGGGTAAGAAGAGGCAAAACATGGATGTATGAAGCAGGTGATCCAGCATCAGGAGGTCCCAGTTTATCACAGCTTTCCAGGGATAACGATATGCAGCAGCAGAATGTCCCAGGATAACCAGCAGGTGAACACCGCAGGCTCTGGGAACACTGGTGAAGCAAATGTGTCGTCTGAGTCAGCGTGGAGCATGAATCCCGGAAATAACATCAGCGAGAGGGGACAACAACCAGCATGGACAGCAAACAGGAAATATGTCATCAAAATGGGACGCGTTTCGGAACTACTGATTGGTTCCTCCTTCAAGCCAATGACAAGTGCACTGTGTGTCTATAGAGAGGTGAGACAATGAAGCCAGCAATGTGTGGGCAACTTCTTACTATCTCACTTTCTCCACTTCCCCCTCTCCCTAACCTCCCTGCTTGGAATGGGTGGCAGTGCTGGAAGACTCATACCTGGCTGTGAGGGGACCATGAACAAGTCCTTAGGAGGGAGGGGGGTGTTTGCACATGTCTACTGCCTATGTGTGTGCTACACTGAGACATGGGAGAATGCTGGCTGCATGCTAAGAGACCCCTCCCCCACTGTATACACAGCGTGTCACAGTACACAGGGACCCTGATAGATAGACAGTCCCTGACCTGGAGACCAGTCCCTCTCCTTCACCCACCACTGTGTATGGCATTGTCCAGGTCCCTGTTTAATCACTTCAGCTTTGGAAAATACCCCCCTTCATGACAAGGCCATTTTTTGCGATTCGGCACTCCGTTACTTTAACTGACAATTGCGCGGTCGTGCGATGCTGTACCCAAATAAAATTGACGTCCTTTTTTACCCACAAATAGAGCTTTCTTTTGGTGGTATTTGATCACCTCTGCAGTTTTTATTTTTTGCACTATAAACAAAAAAATAGCGACAATTTTGAATAACTCCACTTCATTCCAGGGACACGCCACTTCATTCCAGGGACACTCCACTTCATTCCAGGGACACTCCACTTCATTCCAGGGACACACCACTTCATTCCAGGGAGACGCCACTTCATTCCAGGGACACTCCACTTCATTCCAGGGACACGCCACTTCATTCCAGGGAGACGCCACTTCATTCCAGGGACACTCCACTTCATTCCAGGGACACACCACTTCATTCCAGGGACACACCACTTCATTCCAGGGAGACGCCACTTCATTCCAGGGACACGCCACTTCATTCCAGGGACACACCACTTCATTCCAGGGACACACCACTTGATTCCAGGGACACTCCACTTCATTCCAGGGACACACCACTTCATTCCAGGGACACACCACTTCATTCCAGGGAGACGCCACTTCATTCCAGGGACACTCCACTTCATTCCAGGGACACACCACTTCATTCCAGGGAGACGCCACTTCATTCCAGGGACACGCCACTTCATTCCAGGGACACACCACTTCATTCCAGGGAGACGCCACTTCATTCCAGGGACACGCCACTTCATTCCAGGGACACACCACTTGATTCCAGGGACACTCCACTTCATTCCAGGGACACACCACTTCATTCCAGGGACACACCACTTCATTCCAGGGAGACGCCACTTCATTCCAGGGACACTCCACTTCATTCCAGGGACACTCCAGGGACACACCCCTTCATTCCAGGGACACTTCGGGGACACTCCACTTAATTACAGAGACACTCCACTTCATTCCAGGGACACACCACTTCATTCTAGGGACACACCACTTCATTCCAGGGACACTCCACTTCATTCCAGGGACACTCCACTTCATTCCAGGGACACTCCACTTCATTCCAGGGACACTCCACTTCATTCCAGGGACACACCACTTCATTCCAGGGACACACCACTTCATTCCAGGGACACTCCACTTCATTCCAGGGACACTCCACTTCAGGTGTTAATGGGCGTGTCACGCTAACATGCGATTTTTGACGTGTGTTTCATGGGACAGCATATGACAAACGTGCTAAAAAAATCAGGGGAGTAGTGACAGCCCAGGCTGGAGGCTCTGTTTGCAGGTAAGGACCTTGGAGGGGTTTGTTTGCGCCCCCCAATTTTTTTTTATCACCAGCCGCCACTGGGTGATAGCCTATGTAAAGGTAATCCTGTGAAGAGGGACTTGCAGTAATCGAGGCGAGAGATGACCAGTGAGTGAACTAGGAGCTTTGTGGTGTCATTGGTTAGGAAGGGGCGTAATTTGTAGATGTTGAGTAAGTTGAGGCGGCAAGATTTGGACAGTGATTGGACGTGGGGCCGAAAGCATAGTTCAGAGTCCAGGATTACACCTAGAACCTTGGCATGCGGGGATGGGCTGATAGTTGTGCCATCAATCTTGAAAGAAAAATCATGGAGAAGAGGCGCATGGAGGAGGAAAAATTATGAGCTTGGTTTTAAAGATTGAGTTTGAGGGAGTGGTGTAACATCCAGTCTGTTAGTAAATTAGTCATATGTGAGGAGACTGAAGGAGTGAGCCGAGGAGTAGAGAGATAAATATGGGTGTCCTCAGCATAGAGACGGGATTGGAAGCTGACCCAGGGAGGAGGTGTAGATCGAGTTAGGAGAGGTCCAAGAACAGAACCTTGGGGGACCCAGACAAAGAAAAGAAGAGGAGAGGAGGAAGTAGAATTGTAAGTAAAAGTGTGGTTGGATAATTAGGATGAGAACCAGCAAAGAGTACGGTCATGAAGACCAAAGGCGTGGAGTTTTTTGAGGAGGAGGGGGTGGTCCACTGTGTCAAAGGCAGCACAGAGGTCCAGGAGTCGGAGTACAGAATAGTGTCCATTGGATTTAGCAATTAGCAGATAGGAGGGCTCTATAATGAGATAACAATAGGGAGGTTCTATGCCAGAGGAAACTTCAAAGAACCAAAGAAGAAACCACACCTGAGGATAATGTTATGGCTCGATATCTTGAAATTACTTGTGGAGTAAGCCTGGAACCTTTGTTGTCTGCAGAGATTGGGGAGCCACTATAACCTGAGCTAAATAACTTTTAAGCCGCGTACACACGGTCTGACTTTTCGGCTACAAAAGTCCGACAGACTTTCCACGGACTTTTGTCAGACTTTTGGCGGACTTTTGGCGGACTTGCGGCAGACTTTCTTACGAACGGACTTGCCTACATACGATCACACAAAAGTCAGACGGATTCGTATGTGATGACGTACACCGGACTAAAATAAGGAAGTTGATAGCCAGTAGCCAATAGCTGCCCTAGTGTGGGTTTTTGTCCGTCGGACTAGCACACAGACGAGCGGATTTCTGGGTCCGGCGTAGTTACGACGTAAAGATTTGAAGCATGTTTCAAATCTAAAGTCCATCAGATTTGAGGCTGGAAAAGTCCGCTGAAAGTCCGGAGAAGCCCACACACGATCGGATTGTCAGCCAGCTTTAGTCCGTCGGCGTCCGTCGTACTTTTGTAGACGAAAAGTCCGACCGTGTGCACGCGGCATTAGCGTATTTCATTGTATAGATAGGTGTTTGTGCATGTTGTAGGCATATTTTGAAATATATGTGTCTTGAATTAAATGCCTACAATTGTAGTAGTTTGTGCAGCAGTTTGCTTAGTGAAGGCACATTAATACACCAAAGAGCTTTAATTGCTCCCTTGGATTTACTGCAAGAACCTTAAAAGATGCAAAGCAAAACAGACGTCCAACAAGCTTTATACAAGTGTGATGTCCAGGAGTCCACAAACATTTGGCCATATGGATTAAAAATGGGTATTCCCTTTTCAATATATATTTGTTTCTACAATGCTTTCAAGACCATCTCCCCAGGACACAAATGTCTCTTGGTGGACCTAAAAAGGGTTAAAAAAGAGGCCTACAGAGCAATTTTGGCCATTACCTTACGCCATTTCCATGTGGACCCTTCCAGCGTCCGGTGTGCTAGATTCCCCCCCGCTGTTGCCTGCTAGTGCATAATGAAAAGCCACACACGACAGAAGGCAAATTAGAAAATATTCTAGCAGACTGGAAGAGAAACAGAACTTTCCTAAGGGGAACCATTACAATTACATTACAGGCGCTCCGGAGTGAAAGGGTGAATTATTTACCATCATATTTAGAAGGAAGAATTTTAATTAAGCACTTCACACTGGCTGCGTTTCCAGGGTTGAGCTGCGAATATGCCGCTGTTTGATTTACAGTTATGTATAGCAGTTTGGAGGGGGAAGAAAAAACTTGAGATATTTTATGTCCAGCGGGTGTACACAGAATGTGGGCTGAAGCTCGGATTCCCAGCCTCTTATGCCGCGTACACACGGTCGGACTTTTCAGCTACAAAAGTCCGACAGCCTGTCCGACAGACTTTCGACGGACTTTTGGCGGACTTTCGACGGACTTGCGGCGGACTTTCTAACGAACAGACTTGCCTACACACGATCACACAAAAGTCCGTCGAATTCTTACGTGATGACGTACACCGGACTAAAATAAGGAAGTTCATAGCCAGTAGCCAATAGCTGCCCTAGCATGGGTTTTTGTCCATCGGACTAGCATACAGACGAGCGGATTTTTCGACCGGACTCGAGTCCGTCGGAAAGATTTGAAGCATGTTTCAAATCTAAAGTACGTCGGATTTGAGGCTAAAAAAGTCAGTTGAAAGTCCGGAGAAGCCCACACACGATCGGATTACCAGCCAGCTTTAGTCCGTCAGCGTCCGTTGGACTTTTGTAGACGAAAAGTCCGACCGTGTGTACGCGGCATTAGGTATTCCAGGTTGTTGCTATATAGGTTCAAATGTTCCATAGATGAAAGAAGCCACAGTTGAAGCAGGTGTCAACCCTTACTGAATGACGATTAGTGTGCTGTGTGAACTGCGTATCATTAACAATTGACATTTTTCTATTAATAAAATACTTGTTTTTACCGTTTTTTTTATCCTTTGTTGAATGTCAGTGGTGCGGATCTCCTGCGGCCTCAACATTTCGGAGATGATGGTGATGGTTGTTGATGATGAGATGCTGACAGCAATGGTGGAACTACCAGGGTCACAAAGGTTGCACGTTCGACCAGGCTCTGGTGTTCCGTCACCATGGGGGGGTCAAGACGGCAGGGTGGGGGCCCCGCCGCAGAACATTTGAGACCGTTGTGGGACTTGCTTGCGATTTCTTTGAGACTTCCTTGCGACTTTTGTGATTTAACCGGTTCAATACAGGGCAATTTCACCCCCTTCCTTCCCAGGCCAAATTTTAGTTTTCAGCGCTGTCGCACTTTGAACGTCAATTGCGCGGTCGTGCGACGTTGTACCCAAAAAAAATTGACGTCCTTTTTTCACCACAAATAGAGCTTTCTTTTGGTGGTATTTGATCGCCTCTGCGGTTTTTATTTTTTGCGCTATAAACAAAAGAAGAGCGACAATTTTGAAAAAAACACAATATTTTTAACTTTTTGCTATAATAAATATCCCAATTTTTTTTTTAAAAAACTAATTTTTTCCTCAGTTTCGGCCGATACGTATTCTTCTACATATTTTTGGTAAAAAAAAATCGCAATAAGCGTATATTGATTGGTTTGCGCAAAAGTTATAGCGTCTACAAAATAGGGGATAGATTTATGGCATTTTTTAAAAAAAAAAAATAATTTTTTTAGCGGCGATCGCGATTTTTTTTCATGACTGCGACATTATGGCGGACACATCGGACACTTTTGACACATTTTTGGGACCGTTCACATTTATACAGCGATCAATGCTATACAATTGCATTGATTACTGTGTAAATGTGACAGGCAGTGAAGGGGTTAACCACTAGGGGGCGGGGAGGGGTTAATATGTTTCCTAGGGAGTGATTACTAACTGTAGGGGGAGGGGACGCTCAAGGGGAGGAGACCGATCAGTGTTCCTCCGTTCTGGGAACACAGATCGCTCTCCTCAGAGCTGACAGGCTGTGGATCTGTGTGTTTACACACACAGATCCACATGCCGGCCCGGTTAACGGGCAATCGCGGGTGCCCGGCGGACATCGCGGCCGTCGGGCACACGCACCGGGTCCCGAGGAACGCGGCGGGCGCGCGCGCGCGCGCCCCCTAGGCGGCCGGGAATCCCAGGACGTCATATGACGCCCACCCAGGATGGGAGATCCCATCCCAGGACGTCATATGACTATGGGCGGGTAGGGAAGTGGTTAACATTGCAGTCTACGGCACTCAAATCGCACCAAACTTGCAGAAAAGTAGTGCAGGAATCTTTTTTCTTTCTTCTCCTGAAGAAGCCTTTCGCGGCATCGCGACGATCGTTGTTGCGGGTTGTCAGTCTGACACCCCTCAACACCGCTCTGATGGAGACTCTTTACCACGTGATCAGCCGTGTCCAATCACAGCTGATCACAGTGTAAACAGGAAGAGCCGGTGATCGGCTTTTCCCAGCTCTGTCAGACGCGAGTAGAGGAGAGCTGATCGGCTGCTCCTCTGACAGGGGGGGTCTGTGCTGATCGATTATCAGCGCAGCCCCCCCGAGGATGCCCACACTGGACCATCAGGGACGCCACCAGGACCACCAGGGACACCACTAGGACCACCAGGGATGCCACCAATAGTCACCACCAGGTATGCCACCCTAGACTACCAGGGATGCCAATCATTGTCCACAATGGATGCCAATCACTGCCCACAATGGATGCCAATCAGTGCCCACAATGGTCATCACTGATTGGCAGGCATTATTGTTTGGTACTGATTGGCATCCATCAGTAACATTTAGTAGTGTACAGTGCCACCTATCAGTGCCGCATATTAGTGCCCATCATCAGTGCCACCTCATCGGTGCCCATCAGTGCCGCCTTATCAGTGCCCGTCAGTGCAGCCTCATCAGTGCCCATCAGCGAAGGAGAAAAATTACTTATTTACAAAGTTTTGTAACAGAAACAAAGAAAAAAAAACATTTTTTCCAAATTTTCGGTCTTTTTTTTATTTGTTTAGAAGAAAATAAAAACCGCAGAGGTGATCAAATACCACCAAAAGAAAACTCTATTTGTGGGAAAACAATGATAAAAATTTAGTTTGGGTACAGCCTAGCATGACCACGCAATTGTCATTCAAACTGCGACAGCACTGAACTCTGAAAATTGGTCTGGGCAGGAAGGTGTATAAGTGCCCGGTATTGAAGTGGTTAAATGAAATCTGCAGATTTTAAAATTTTGGAAATTACTTTTGAAATGACTTATATGAGATTTTAGTGATTGGTTTTAAATTTACTTTAATGCTGAGCTAAAATTGTGGGCATGCCATAGGGCATCATGTGGGCATAAACAATGTCACACGCTGGTTGTTTGATTGCCAGCCCCAAGATAGAGACAAACGCGGCTTGGAGAGAATGAATAGTTCCACGGATGAAGAAAATAGACATCTGACAAGGATCTTTGTAGCGGGAGGATGAATGGAAGCGAGGAAAACATCTCAGGGTAAAGAAGCTCAGAGGAGCAGATATAGAAAAAGCCGTCATGTTTACTCATAGATAGGCAGATGGTGAGGGCCACAGAGCTTCAAAACAACCAGTCACCAATAGATGTTTGTAATAACCCTGCATAGTTATATTAGGACAGCCTTAATGTTGAACTCCAAGCAAACAGCTACAAACACAGAGAAAATATATATCGGGGAGATGTTTTACCCGCCAAAGTATGAGTCTGTCCATCCAGCCCTGAGATTTACACAGATGTCGCACAGCCCTGTCTGGCAGGGGAATAGACCTGACTTTTCCCTGCTGCAGGTAAAGCCCTAAGCCCCGTACACACAAGCGGAATTTCCATCAAAAAAAGTGTGATGGGAGCTTTTGGTTGGATATTCCAACCCTGTGTGTATGCTCCATCCAACTTTTTCTGTCTGAATTTTTTCCGCCAGCAAAAGATTTATACACACGATCGGAATTTCGGCCCGCAAAAGACAGATGAGAGTTTCTCGTCGGAAAATGCGACCGTGTGTACGCTCCATCAGACTTTTGCTGGCCGAATTCCAGCCAGCAAAAGATTGAGAGCATGTTCTCAATTTTTCGGGCGGGAAAAGTTCCTATCCGAAAATGCGATCGTCTGTGGCGATTCCGACGCGCAAAATCCCTACGCATGCTCGGAAACAATTCGACGCATGCTCGGAAGCATTGAACTTCATTTTCTCGGCTCGCCGTAGTGTTGTACGTCACCGCGTTCTTGACTGCCGTAAGTTCAGCGAACTTTTGCGTGACCGTGTGTATATGCAAGGCAAGCTTGAGCGGAATCCCATCGGAAAAGCCGTCATATCTTTTTCCGACGAGAAGTCCGATCGTGTGTACGCGGCATGAGAGCTGGTTCTCTATTTTTCAGACGAAAAAAGTTCTTGACGGAAATTCCGATCGTCTGTATGCAATTCCGACGAGCAAAAAACCACGCATGCTCGGAAACAATTAGACGAAAGCTCGGAAGCATTGAACTTTGTTTTCTCGGCTCGCCGTAGTGTTGTACGTCACCGCGTTCTTGATGGTCGAAAGTTCAGAGAACTTTTGTGTGACCGTGTGTATGCAAGCCAAGCTTGAGCGGAATTCTGTCTGAAAAACCATCCAAGATTTTTCCGACGGAAATTCCGCTCCTGTGTACGGGGCATAAGTTTAGTCTAACTAGACTCAATGATACACAGAGATGAAGCAAAACCTTCTACATAAATTGTACATGTTTATCTGCACCCCTCTCTCCTCTATATCTCTTCAAAGTCCACAATATACACAGAATTTCTCAGCTCCAGAAGGCAAGGGGCTGGGATCTAATGTCACACACCACAAAGCATAGAGCAGTGAGCTGAGTGTAATCTGAGGCCTGAGTGGAGGCAATGGTGGAGGAAAATCCCCCACTCTACACAGTCTCATAGGGAAACATGCGCAGCTGAGGCTGTTAGTGAGAGGCTTTGTGCTGAACTCCCCTTGCCCGCCCTCTTCAATCCCTTGGAGTACACACTATAGAAGGATATGCTTTGTTCATGTCAGAGTTTTACAACCATTTCAGCACAAGGGACATTACATTCAGTAAGATGTATCCCTTGTGCTGTTGACTGAGGTTTTAGTTGAAGTTTTCAGTTCTCTGATCCCCTCTTTCCCACTGCTAGGGTTAAAAAGGGCTGAGGGACCTGTCATGGACACTCATTAAGAGTGACGACTATGTCCACCCTTTCCCGCCATCGCTTCCATTCATAGAAACTGTACTGTAGCTTCCAATGAAAAGCACTCTATAGATGGAGTAGGGGGATAGGTGGGGGTGCCCCCCCCCCACCCTCCATTCATAGAGAGCCACCTATTGTTGCTGGAACCCTCCACTATATTATGGCATACTCCTGGCCATAGACAAGGAATGTCCACACATAAAATGCATTTTACACACTTCACGGTAACTTCACAGCTCCACAAAGCTTTACTTGACATCTAATATCACATTTGACACACTGTTGGAATTCTTTGGTGTGGAACTCCACACATAAGAGTAGATATTCTGTAGCTGTCATTTCTGCGCAGAATGAAAGTATATCTTTCAATCCATCTTCCCTTTACACCTTCATTCCTCCTAGGGAGGACCACGGAGTTGGGACCACTTCCCCATGTATACTAAATCCATAGCATCCTGCTTCCTTCACCATGTCACAGGACCCTCAGCTGAGGGTCAGGGGGATCAAGGTGGTTTCTTTTCTATACTAGTCTCTTCCCAATGTCCCTACTATAGCTCTGCCCAGTCGGGCAAGCTCCCAGATGGCACATCCTTCCCCCAGGCTTCCATCATCACTCACAAATGCTGTTCCGCCTCACCTGTGCCTTCAGCCCTGCAAAGGTTCCTTTAGATCAGGAGGCTACATCTTAGCAGCTTTGGCGTGTTTGACTCCCATGCCCCATCTACACTGGGCCCCTTCCACACTGGCATTTATATGGTCACAGACTACACTCATAACATCACTAGGGGAGCTAACACCTAGTTACAACTTTCCCTTTATCATACTATAATGAGAACAGAGCCATCTAGTGGCAGGCAAGCTAACTGCACCTGCCAACATACCCTTCTTAAATCACAAAATGCAACTAACGATGTATTAACTACTTCCTGACCACTCGTCGCAGATTTACTTCAGCAAGGTGGCACAGCTGCGCGAATCTGTTTGTCGTGCACTAGCCAGTGTGTCCACTGGCAATCGTTCTCCACAGAGGCAAAACGGCCATCTGCCTAGGTAGACAAGGCAGATCACCATTCTGACACGGGAGGACATAGAGATCTTGTGTTCCTGCAGGAACATGGATCTCTGTGTTGTCCTAGTCAGTCCATCCCCCACACAGTTAGAAAGCACTCCCAGGGAACACATTTAACCCTTTGATCGCCCCCTGGTGTTAACTCCTTCCCTGCCATTACTAGTAAAATGATAAATAAAAGATCAATAAAACTCCATAAAAATATCCCATAGTTTGTAGACGCAATAACTTTTGCGCAAACAAATCAATATACACTTATTTGGATTTTTTTTTACCAAAAACATGTGGCAGAATACATATTGGCCTAAACTGATGGAGAAATCTAAATTTTTTTACATTATTTTATTGGATATGTTTTATAGCAGAACGTAAAAAATATTGTTGCTTTTTTCAAAATTGTCGCTCCTTTTGTTTATAGCGCAAAAAATAAAAACCGCAAAGGTAATCAAATACCACCAGAAGAAAGCTCAATTTGTGGGGAAAAAAAGGATATCAATTTTATTTGGGTACAGTGTCACACAACGCTGTTAGTTAATTGTTAATTGTTAGTTAAAATAATGCAGTGCCATATCGCAAAAAGGTGGTCCTTAGGTGGTTAATAAATATAGAGATGCATTTTATTTATTTGTATTCAATATTTATTACAGGTGTACAGTATGTGATGCTCACAATTTGCACAGCACTTTATATATTGTGTCTTATAATTACCTCTATGAAGTTAGGCTTTACGCTGGCCACATATGTGACAATGTTTGGTCAACTTTAACCATTTTCCATCCACGGGGAAATCAATTACAATCACAAGTGATCACCTGAAACTACCATCTAAGAACTTGCCAACCTACAGAAGGTGGTCAATAAATAGTTTCAATTCAGTTTATTGGGAGATCAAAATAAAAATAAAAACCTATAACAATAAAGTTGAAGTGATCTGATTTTTCAGGTTCAGTTGGGGTGATTTAGAACCCATCTCATTGCAGTTTGTAGTGTCTTGGCTGGTCGAATTCCCTTATGTCCATGTATTCCTTCACCTAGCTTGTCCCTATTCACTACAGGGACAGGCAACATTCAACCCATGCTAATTCCTCTGTCTTGCATCACAAACTTGGGAGTTCTAATGTGAAGAAACACATCTCTTTCTTTCATTGTTCTGCCTGCTTGTGGCTGTTTCAGATCTAATTACTATGCAGCTTTTACCTGCACAACACTAGACTGAGAGTCCCAGGGATTGTGGGATATATAGTCTCTTCTAAGGGAAGTGTCAGTTCTCAGAATGCAGAGAGAGGCCATGCATTAACCTATGCAGTAGCAGGCCACATCCCTCTTGTTTGAACACAAACAGAAACTGCTGACACAAGAATGTGAAGATTTAATTTATTATAGGATGTGCATACAGGTAAATAACACCACAAAACCACATGATCAATGCACATTTCATGCAGGTGAAAAACACAAGGTGCAGGTAGGAAGGTTTATAATGCCTTTAACCTCTTTGGGAGTACTTGATTTTTTTCTTATTTACTTGTATTCTCTCCCTGTCAGAGCAGAAGTGTCATTCTGTAAGGCCTGCATGGATACTGACCTTGCCTGAATTCTGCCATTTTGGCAACTTTCCAGCCAAACTTGGCTACTTTGAGAATCTTCTGACCACTCTTTATTTCTGGATAACAATCCAAAAAACTAATACTTCTCCAACAGCCTATGTTTACAAATCTAGTTCTCACTTTGGGGGTGGGCACAGCTTCCAAGCCTGTCTTTGCTTTCAGCCAACTAAAAAAATGGAACAAATACCGCTGTTGGGAAATTAGAACATGGCTTCAGTCCGGTTATAGACCCGGCATTGGGTGTGATCTTGTTGCTCTCAACTCCTCCAGACCTGTAGAGCAGCCTCTCTCAACCTTTTTTTAATGCAGATAACCCTTTAAATAACTTTCCAGGTTTAGGGAACCCCTGCTAAAAAATGACCATATCTACTACCCATGATACATTAGTGGGATGTTCAGGGGGAAGAATGCTTCTTATGCATATTGTCATTGAGAAGAATGACCCCTTTACAGATAGCCAAAAAGATCAATGGTGTCAATGGGAACTTGTCTGAGAGACAGAAATTGCTCAAGGAACCCCCAGCAACCTTAGGAAGAACCCTAATGGAGAAACCCTGCAGTAGAGGGTTAATAAAAAGAAATATGTGAAACATATATATGACAAGGAAAAATAAGTTATTTTAACCACTTGCTTACTGGGCACTTAAACCCCCTTCCTGCCCAGGCCAATTTTCAGCTTTTAGTGCTGTCACTCTTTGAACGACAATTTCGCAGTCATGCTACACTGTACCCATAAGACATTTTTATCATTTTTTTCACACAAATAGAGCTTTTTTTTGGTGGTATTTTATCACTACTGGGGGTTTTATTTTTTGCTAAGCAAACAAAAAAACCCAGATAATTTTGAAAAAAAATCATTTTTCATAGTTTGTTATAAAATGTTGCAAACAGGTAACTTTTCTCCTTCATAGATGTGCACTGATGAGGCTGCACTGATGGGCACTGATAGGCAGCACTGATGTGCACTGATGAGGCTGCACTGATGGGAACTGATAGGCAGCACTGATGGGTACTGATAAGGCGGCACTGATAGGTGGCACTGATGGGTGGGCACTGATAGGTGGCCCTGATGGGCACTGATAGCACTGAAGGGCACTGATAAGTGGCACTGATGGACACTGAGAGGTGACACTGATAGGCAGCACTGATTGGCAGCACTGATGGGCACTGATAGGTGGCACTGGTGGGCATTGATAGGTGGCACTGGTGGACACTGGTAGGTGGCACCGGTGGGCACTGCTTAGCAGCAGTGGGTCTGGAGTGTGCGGGACCGATGTCCCATTTACTCCAGATGGTAATCAGCTTTTTTTTTCTCCTCACACGGATAGCGTGAGGAGGAAAAAAAAAGCCGATTACCGGCTTCTATTTACATCACGTGATCAGCTGTCATTGGCTGACAGCTGATCATGTGGTAAGGGGCCGGGATCGGCCTCTTACTCCGATCTGTGATCAGCCGAGTTTCATGGACTCGCTGATCACAGAGCAGGGGGCGCACAGGCTATACATGCACAGAAGGACATACATGGATGCTCTCCCGGACAATTTAGGCCCGCTCTGTAGCCGTCTTTCGGCTATAGAGAAAGCTCAAAGAGGTTAAAGGTGCCAGAAAGGTATAAGATAAAATGTCAAGTTTTAATACAATAATAAAAAAACATTAAACAAAGTTGTTAATTTGTTAAAACCATCAAGGAATGTCTATGTGGTCTGTACAGGTATTTACTTCTACTAAACGTGTTTCGTCAATCACTGGCTTCTTCAGGAGCTTTTAGAGTACTACATAATAATACCACTGAAAATAAAGGAAAGATATAACCATTATTCAACATAAAGATGCAACAATGTAAATACATCTATAACACACTGATACAGTATACAGTACCTTGAAAAAGTATTAATTCCCCTTAAAATTTTCGACATTTTGTTGTGTTACAACCAAAAACATGAATTTATTTTATTGGGATTTTATGTGATAGGCCAACACAAAGTGGCACATAATTGTGAAGATGAAGGAAAATGATAACTGTCAATAGTTTGTAGAACCACCTTTCGCTATTACAGCTGCAAGTCTTTTTGGGGATGTCTTTACCAGCTTTCCACATCTAGAGAGTGACATTTTTGCCCATTCTTCTTTGCAAAAAACTCAAATGCCCCGTACACACGGTCGGATTTTCCGATGGAAAATGTCCGATCGGAGCGTGTTGTCGGAAATTCCGACCATGTGTAGGCTCCATTGGACATTTTCCATCGGATTTTCCGACACACAAAGTTGGAGAGCAGGAGATAAAATTTTCCGACAACAAAATCCGTTGTCGGAAATTCCGATCGTGTGTACACAAATCCGACGGACAAAGTGCCACGCATGCTCAGAATAAATAAAGAGATGAAAGCTATTGGCTACTGCCCCGTTTAGAGTCCCGACGTACATGTTTTACGTCACCGCGTTCAGAACGATCGGATTTTCCGACAACTTTGTGTGACCGTGTGTATGCAAGACAAGTTTGAGCCAACATCCGTCGGAAAAAATCCTAGGATTTTGTTGTCGGAATGTCCGAACAAAGTCCGACCGTGTGTACGCCCTATAACTATGTCATATTGGATGGAGAGCGTCTGTGAACAGCAATATTCAAGTCTTGCCACAGATTCTCAATTGGATTTAGGTCTGGGCTGTGACTGGGCCATTCTAACGCATGAATATGCTGGGGCCAACAAAAAACCCCAGGAGGATACAATTTAAATACAAAAATATTAGCACAGAGTTGCACATACCGCTCAAAGATGGTGGGTGGACTTCAAAATATGGAGGTCATGAGGAAAGACTATCCTCCCAGTTGGAGATAAAGTGGGGAAATAAGAGTACACTAGACCACAAGGTCTGATGGTGAACTCTGTAAAAAATGTAATATGAGTCCACTCACCAATCATACAGTATGGAGTATAATGCCAAAATATGAGGAACAGGTGACGATTGTTTATGGTAATAAGCATGGGAAGCACTAGGCTGTCCTGTACCCAGCCAAGTTATTATGGGCAAGAGATAAGACGTACCTCCCAACTTTTTGAGATGGGAAAGAGGGACACCTATTAGCAAACGTATGTAGGCATAGGACACACCGCCTGCCATGCAACTCTTAAAGGAGAATAACCCCCCCAAAAAAAAGATTAGTTAAACCCACAAGGGCTTATTTTTACCACTACTATTCCTTTATATTGGCTTTTGAAATTTACAAATGCAGCAATTTAGAAATTGGGTGAAAGGTTTAGCACTGGGAAACGCTTTTTGAAAGATAAATAGTGCATTTTATATAGAATGCACTATAACTATATAGATCAGACCAAAATGAGGGACAAATGAGGGGGAAAGAGGGACAGAGGAACATTGCTCCAAATCAGGGACAGTCCCCCGAAATCAGGGGCAGTTGGGAGCTATGGATAAGACCGTCTTTTGGCAGCTCACAGCAGTTTGGACATCTAGAGGATTACGTAAGTGGGTCTGGCTGGCATTCATGAGGGATATGTCATATGGTAATTGGCTTCTTTTTCCGATAATTGAAATGGTATAAGTATATTCTTGGAATGTAAACAATTTAGCACTTTCCTTTTGCTGCTGAAGTACCACGTATACATATTAAATAATTTCACTGCATGAGATAGTGGCCTTTCATTCTCTACAACAGGTGGTAGAAAATGTGGACACCTAATATTGTTTTATTTACCAGACTGGACGAATGGCGCTCTGAAGGACGGGACCAACCCTGGCGCCATAGGTAGGCCTTCTTTCCCTAAGTCTCTCCCCTCCTGTTTAGTCTCTCCGAGACCCGATATTATTGAATGGCTGGTGTCTCGATCTCTCTTGTGCAGTGATATCTTTTTGCTGATCCCAATGTTGAGTGTCTATAAATGCATGCAAACTGCTGCTGTTTGCTCTGTTTTGAAGCTAATCCCTGTGTCTAGATGCGGAACTAATGTGAACTAGAGTGGGAGGATTCTGTAACCACGCCAGCTTCTATCTCATTTCTCACAAACAGAACTAATTTGTTATTGGAGAACTTGTCCTCACAGCAGGAAGATTTGTTGTTGGGGATTTATTGTGGTACTGGTGGTTTGGCAGCTTGTGTTTGTGATCTGGCTCTTGAGGAAGTGGTACAAAGAGGATTAAAATGAATTGTGTCAGCATTCCGGATTCATGAGATAGGGGAGGGAACACTCTGCAGTGGACCATGGGAATCTGTGGATTGTGTCGCCTGCTGAAGTTGCAGGTCTAGCAGAAAGTTTGCAGGTGAGAGTGAACATTAAGTGTGCACAGGTGTAACTTGTGAGTATGGGCAATGCGAACATAAGTGCTGTCTTGGCAATCAGAGTAGGGTGGAGACCAGGTATGGGAAAGTGAGGAAGAGCTTTTAGCTTCTGGGATAGAGAAGAAGACCTTTGCTCTCTAGCTCCCTAGTCACCTCCTCCCATGCTCGCCTCCAGGACTTTTCCCAAGCCTCTCCTATCCTATGGAACTCCCTACCCCAATCTGTCTGATTTTCTCCTACTCTGTTTACTTTTTAGATGATCCCTGAAAACCCTCCTCTTCAGAGAAGCCTGCCCCTAACTAACAACTGTACTTTTATTTTCACTATCAGATCATCACCCACAGTTATTACCTTTCGTATCACTTGACACTCCCTTCCAGATTGTACGCTCTAAGGAGCAGGGCCCTCTGATCCCTCCTGTATTGAATTGTATTGTAACTGTGTGCCCTCATGTTGTAAAACACTGTGCAAACTGTTGGCACTATATAAATCCTGTATTATAATAATAATAATAATGTACACCAGATTAGAAAATAAGAAGGAACAATTTAGCATAACATCTGGACCACCGGTAAAGATCAGTCTAGTAACAGTCTCAGAAATGACAGATGGACTTTGATCCTACATTGGCTCATAGTCAGTGGGTCCCTTAGTCTGCTATTGAATTAGGAACTATAATGAGACGTGCCCCCTAGCTGCCATTGCAACTGAAGGAGGATTGGTTGGAGGGGGTGGCAAAAATGCAGCTCAACCACGTTATCACCGTCCACCACCTGCAAGTGTAAATGAGACCTTACCGTGGTAAAACTGATCACCTACTAAACTATTGAAACCTGAGAAAAAATAAAAATGCTAGAAATGCTAAAAAATTTTGATGGCAGGGACAGGCCTGCTAACTTATGCCGCGTACACAGGATTGGAAATGCCGCCAGCAAAACTCAGATGAGAGCTTTTTGTCCGAAAATGCGACCGTGTGTATGCTCCATCAGTCTTTTGCTGGCGGAATTCCAGCCAGCAAAAGATTGTTCTCTATTTTTCGGTCGGGAAAACTTCCTATCCGAAAATGCGTTAGTCTGTATGCAATTCCAACGTGCAAAAAAGCACGCATGCTCGGAAACAATTCGACGCATGCTTGGAAGCATTGAACTTCATTTTCTCTGCTCCTCGTAGTGTTGTACGTCACCGCGTTCTTGACGGTCGAAAATTCAGAAAACTTTTGTGTGACCGTGTGTATGCAAGGCAAGCTTGAGCGGAATCCCGTCAGAAAAACCATCCAAGTTTTTTCTGATGGAAATTCCGATCGTGTGTATGCCGCATTAGACTGACTAGTATAGCCCTCCCCCATACACCTGTTGTCCTATACTGGACTAGGGGTAGGTAAGCTAACTCTTGACCAGGGCCGTCTTTAAGGCGGGGCAAACTGGGCAGCTGCCCTGGGCTCAAACATTGTTGTGGGGCCCAACATCTGGCCACGTGCAGCTGTAGCTGAAGAGAAAGGGAAGCAGTAAGCGGCACCATGACTAACAGCGGAGATGGCCGAGTGGAGAAACACACCGACAATCAGCTGCAGGGGCCGGAGGAGTGAGGAAGTATCACAGAGATACTTCAGATACTACAGAGTATCCTCAGGCAGCATGGATGAGCGGAAAGCCGGTGGACGGGGAGAGTTATGACTCTGAATGAGGCGCACATGTGCTTAGTTGAGGTGATGTTTTCCACTGTTTTAGCTGCTAAACTATTATTGCACTTCTCTGCTTACTATTAACACTATCAGCGCTGCGTGTGCATGCTGGTCGGCATGGATGAGCAGACACCTGGAATGTTCCACAACCTGAACGCTTTCACTCCTTTAGCCACTGTACTATCACTCCTCTCTGCTTGCTATGATCACTGACATAACTGTTTTGAAGGTAATCTTGGTCTGCTTCATTAACCCCATCTTTTCTGCCACATGTTACATTCTCCTGCAATGCAAGACAACACTTCTACTCTGGCAAGGGGACTGCTGTGTGAGTTTGTAGAATATTCTATCTAGCAACCAAATAGTTAGCAGTAATGATTTGCTGTAACCTCTAGCAACTGATCAGTTAGCAGTAATTATGTGCAGTAACCTCTAGCAACCAATTAGCAAGCAGGAAGGATATGCTGTAACCTCTAGCAACTAGTCAGCGAGCCGTAATGATAGGCTGTAACCTCTAGCAACCTTTGGCTATGATGGCCTGGGGCTTTTATTAAAGAGGCTGTCCAAGGACCCTGACTTTGGGAGTGATCTGGATTGGCATTTGGAGGAAATCTTGGAATGCAGAGAAGAGATGCTGAATGTCTTGGAAGTGCTTTGGGCACTGGAAGATTTGGAGTTTCTAGCTAATCAGAAATGGGATCTGGAGATTGCCTACAGACGTCTGCTTGACTCTGTTCAGCAGCAGGTCTGGGCTCCCCTTGCCTGGGACTATCCAGAAGTACCAGCCGACAGTCCTGAAATCCCAGCTGAAGTTTCGGCAATGGGGCAGAGTAAAAGTGTGCTTTGCCCATCTCCGCCCGCAGCTATGGAACGGAGGTCTTATGGCAGATGCAGCAAGTGCCGAATCATCTTAACGATCCTGTTTCTGCATTGGATGATCTTGCATGGAGGAATGCGTCTGTCCAGCAGCCAGATGAGGGTACAGGAGATGGAGCAGTCGGCTCATCTCTCCAGCTACAGACCACAGAAAGCAGGGAGTTTATTGAATTTTCATTGGAGGATGAAACGTTTACTGAACTTTCAACTGAAGTGCTGAAACAGGGCAGAGCTCTGCTAGCCTCTGCCCAGCACCGGTAATATTTTCTGGCTTTTAGGGACAGGAGATGGTGAACCTTTATCCCCAGACACCATTTCCAGAGACTGGGGATTTAATAGTTTTTTCTGCTGTGGAGGAACCACCCAGTAAGCCTACAGCAGAAGAGCGTGCATCCAGGCATAGCGCTGCTGACCTCTACCTGCAACAATCGGTGACCCTGGAGGATTTGTGCAAGGCCACCGACTTTTCAGCTGGCAACAGGGCAGAACATCACTGAGCTCTGCTCAGCACCAACAGAATCTTCAGGCTTCCTGAGAGAAGAGGCAGCCGACCTTTCTCCCACACCACTGACAGGGACATGGGACTTCCAGATATGGGAAACCGGATCCAAGACCTCTGCCCCACACCTGCAGTGGTTCTGGAGACCCAGGGTGAGAAGGAGATGGTCACTTCCCAGCAGCAGATCAGGATCCAGGGGGAGAAGGGAGAGGAAGTTGTCGTTCTCCCTCCCCAACAGTCAGCCAGAGTGGAGGAAACTGTCTTCCCTCCCCAGCCAGGATCCGTGCACCTGGGAGACAGTGATAGAGAAATGTCATCCTAGCAGTCAGATAAGAGAATGGGAGATGAAGCAGATGGCTAATTTCCCCAATGGCAGCTTCACAGTTTGGGGGAGAAGGAGGTCATCCCCTCTCCCCAGCAGCAGACCGAGCCCCCGGAAGGGCTGGCAGCCAGACAGAGAGTCAATGACCTCTGTCCCACACCTACTGATGACCTACTGATGACTATTTCCTGCAGCCAAGAATGCAGATCATGCGGACTGACTATGTGAGTTCACTCTGCCTGACTAACGCATGTCCAGAGTCCAGACCAGGTGGAGGTCTGGGACCTTGTTAGTCGACTTTTGATGGGGGAGAAATGTGATAGACTCACCTGGGACAGAGGCTTTTGGAGGGGACTGCAGGCTAGAATATTGCCTATTGACTATGGGCCCTGGCTTTTAAGGGAACACTACTCTTTGTGAGGGGTATGCTGGGGGGACCCGTGGAGTGATGTTACTTTTGATACAAGTCCATCGCTCCCCAAGACACACAGACTCTGGGACAATAGGACCGGGGTCCATGTTTAGGGCCTAGCTGCCCATTACCAAAAAGGACTGCTTCACACAGACTCATAGCAGATGTTAATATCATCAGCTCAACCACCTGTCTTCCACACATTGTCAATTGTGCTAATTACCTCACCTTTTGTCTGCTAGCAAACTATTGTGGGGATGTGTTTATACTTGTAATAATGTGTATTGTATTTTGTGAGCTCGATTCCAGCAAGTCTGACCTGGAATGAGATCCTGATTGTCCAGGTGGCTAGTTATTTAATTAACTTAATGTTTACAGTGGTAAATATATTTCTGTATACAGTTGCGTTTGCATATGATAATGTGATCAGCCTCACCTGGGTGTGTAGTGTAAAAAAAGCCTGTATTCTTGTTCAATAAAGAGTTCCAGTTTTGCAGCCAAATGAGTCCCATCTAGTTCTTGGTTGCAACAGGCAGCTATAATATCTGATATCCATGTTCAGACTGGAGGAAGCGGTATACTGACAGAAGCACTCAAGTGGAGTGTGGGATGGTTCCATCGCAATTATCTTTCTTATGGAACAATAATTGTTGTGTAACTACTTCAAATATTAATTGACTTGCATTCCAAAGTGTACTCCCTATTGCCAGATCCTGAGCTGATACATCAGCAACAATCACTTAGTGCCAGAGATTGGGTGATGATCAAGTTGCACCTTGCCAAACCTTTGCAACCTTTGTGGGAAGGACCTTTCCAGGTCCTGATGACTACTGCTACATAAGTCAAGCCCACCTTGATCCATGCCTCCCCATGCAAGAAGGTTCCACCTCCCCTTCTTGCGCCAGCACTCCAGGTGGGTCTGCAACTGGGACACCATCCAAGGAGTCACTGGTGAAAAAACACTCCATAAGCTGGCTAAGGCCTATTAACTGGGAGTTGATTTTTGTTACTTGCGGTTTATATGCTACGTTTAGCACTATTGCTTAAGCTCAGCTGCCAGCTTGTGAATTACCCAGAACTGAATTGAAGTGTCTCAAGTGGGCCTACCGTTGGGTCAAGAATGGATGTCTTTAATATTCTGCTTTTCTTTCTAGTTCAGGTTCCATGGACTGACAATGCTTTGGTGCAACTACACCATGCTATTGCAAGAGGTCTGAACAAACTGTTGGGTGCAACGGGTGCAACGGGTGCAACGCTGGGACAAGGGGTGGGCAGGAGGGGCGGCTGCCCTGGGGGCAGTGGTTTATTGCAGAGATGGGGGCGTCCTATGCGAGTTGCTTATTTTAGAAGGCTGAGAGGAGTAGTGACAACGACATCACTGCTAACCCTAAGGGAAGGGGGGGGGTATGCAGTTTGGCATCTTTCCCCTGGGCGCTGGATGACCTTGTCCTGGCACTGGTTGGGTGTGTAGGCATATGCCTAAAACTTTTTCTGAGGGACCTTCTCTCATTGGCATTCACTATACTGACTCTAAGTAAACTGTTTTTATTTCAAGGGAAAGATTTTTTGAGAAGAATACATCTCACCCTTGGAAATTACGAGATGTCAGTTTAAAATTAGCAGGTTTCCTGTCAACCTGACATTTACTGTCCTAATGCTCACTTCACAATTATAAGTGATTGCCCAAAACATTGTTGTAAAGGCAGGGACAAGAAATTCAGGTTGGGACAGGTACCTACCCAAGCGGTTCACCTTATTGATTTTGGGAGAAACATTTCAAATACACTGACAATGACAAGTAGTTAAATTTACTTGCAGACAATAGGAGTGTCCTTGATGGAAAGGCTAGTAAAATGTAATGGGTTTTTTAATGTAACTTTGAGAATGTTTAATCCCCTTTGTGACAACAGGTCCCTGCTCCTTTCCAATGGCATTTATTTCTTGTGTGACAGAAAAGCCCTAAAATGGCCTCCCTTTATTTCTACTGGCAGTCGTGCTCTAGCTTATGTTGTACCTGCCACATCTGTAAGCATCAATGTCTACCAATACTCCCCTGGTCTTCAGTTTGAGAAACATTTTTTGAACAGATATGTTTTGTACAATAAAAAAGGGCAAGGGACAGACAACGCAGACCTCTAGTGTAGTTAAAACATTCATGAATTTTAATAGAAAGATACAAATAAATACTAACAAATGTGTCCAATAAAATTATGTGGTCAAATGGGAAGAAAACCCACTTATATAAGGAACAGTCCAGTAAGGGATGGATGGATAAAGTCCAACAGCATCTGGACCGTTGTGTAGCTGGCTAACAGGTGGTGAGCTGCACTGTGAATCAGCTTCCTAACTTCTGAAGACCACACTCCAAAGATGGTGGTCCCCTCAACAAAACCGGGTTGCAGGAACCATTTCGAGGAAACTCCTCTTCTTCACCTGGGCCACCCACTCTCTATACATAGCCCCCTGCACGCTCCAATAGCAGAGCGGGGGTGGCGGTGCAGGCCGCTGGTGTGGGCTGGGTGTAGAGTAAAATGTTTTTTACAATAACCGCTTCATGGACACGATGGGGAATCTGCAGTACATGATGAAAAAGATAAACTTGTATGCTAAAGCAAAGCATCAGATAACTAATGAGACCACTGATGCTGTAGAAGGGACAACAGCAGAACTTTCTTTTTACTGTTTCCCGTCAGCCCCAGCATGTCTTTACACAATTCGGAATGCTTGGGGAGTGGAAAGGATCGGTGATCATGTGACCAGTGGTGTATTTTGGTTTTGTGCTGCCCTGGGCAAGACTAAAATCGGCCACCCCCCCATCTAAATCCTTTCTTGTCTCAGGGTCTGATGACCCTGATGGTCTGATGGCCATTCACAGTGAACAGCTGCAGCTTCCTGCTCAGACCCTGAGACATGATTCGTCCAAGTGTCATATATAGAATTGCTACCCATGAGCTGATGTTCGCAGTGATACCTCACATGTGGGACCATCGGTGTTTGCGGGAGTGTGGGACCGACACGTACGTTTGCCTTTGCGCGAGCACTTTAAAAAAAAAAAAAATTTAATTATTCATTTTTTATTTATTTTTTCTTGATCACTTTTATTGCTGTCACAAGGAACGCAAACATCCTTGTGACAGCAATAGGCATGTGACAGGTATTCTTTATGGAGTGATCTTGGGTCTGTAAGACCCCAAATCCCTCCTCTGCACTTAAAAGCATTCAAAATACCAAGATCGGTGTTTTTGAATGCTTTCGATTTTTAAAAACTGGCGCCGATGGTTTCTGAGTAAACCGGGAGTGATGTCATGTCATCGCTTCCGGTTTACTGTTACGAACAACTGATCAAAGCCGATCCTGGCTTTGCTTGGCTGTCCGGCCAGCTGGAAAATATGCCGGCTGTTTTCCTGGGTCTCCTGGTGGGATGAGTGAGCCAGAGACAGCCACGGAAGACAGCGGGAGCCAGAGCCGACTGCCGATTCTAAAAAAAAAAACGATACGGGGGTGATGCGTGCAGCTGCAGGCATCATCCCCATACAATGACCGAAAGGACAGGAAGTGGTTAAAGAACCGCCCCTGCCCTTCTGCCTGGGGGCAGTGCCTCCCCCTGAAAAATGCCGTCCAAGGCAAACGCCTTGTTTGCCCCACAGTAGATACGCCCCTGCATGTGACCACTGTCACTGATCTTTATCCTGGACCGAGAGCAGTCTTCCACAGCTCAGTTTTTGTGCTGGGGGCGAGCTCTCAGCACATGAACATCGACCGCCCAGCGATGCATTTGTGCAGCGTGCGAGTGTTAAAGCCCACCCTTTTGTCAACACAGGTCCTAAAAGGGTTTAAGCGCATAAGGTGGCATTGCAGAGCCACATAGTTGCTAGCTATCTCTTGGGTGGAGCCTGCAAACTGGTGTCAGATAGTGAGTGTCACGCCTTCTTTTTCAGATCATGAGGATCTTAGAAGTGAAGATCTAGACAAAGTGAGGGAGTTACAACAGACAATAAGACACCTAGATGGGAGCAAGTGGGAGCATTTTCCTGGATGGATTCAGCTGGAATTTGGGTGAAAAATCTCTGCTGATGTTGCTTAAACAAATGTACCTTTGCTTAATAAACATCTAAGTAGCTTGCAAAAGTTGCATCGGTAGAAGACTTGTTTCACCCCTTGCACAACAAGGGCTTATTCGTGGAGCTTTAGGAGTAAACGAATGATTAAGCTCTTGTTGGGTGAAATGCTTCAGAATTTAGGAATCACAGCTAGGGTGATCATTTGACTTTTTCACATGGAATAAAGATGTTTTGTACCGAACCTGGTGTGCAGATTTGGTTCCATATTGTTTGGTGCATTTTGTTTCAACTAATTTTGGCTGGTTTGCCCATTTTTAGAACTTACAACTGTGCTGGAGCACCTGTGTGGAGATCTGAAATACATGTTCTGTTCCCTGTAAAGAAGGCATTAAATAAGCCCCCTCCTCCTGCAGAACACTCTGCAAATTATAAAGAAATACTACCAGCTGGACATCCTACAAAATCTGACACTTCTAGGAGTGTCAGATTCCTGGTCCTCTGCCTATACATCACTACTGTCTTTTAGTGTCGTAGGGGTAGGTGGGAGGCACCAAAGAGCATGGTGGGGGACCAAAAATCACAAACTTCTGGAATCTTAAACTGGGAATTTCTCAGATAGGCAACAGGAAAGCTGAATGATCAATGTTTTCTTTGCAGTTGATTTTGGAAATGTATTTTAGCAACAGAGTTGCTTTAATGAAAACCTGCCACGAGAGATTTAGGAAACTTCCAAGGCTGACCTCCATCTGATGCTAGTTATCTGGAAGTCATGGCGAGCTCAATACTATGAGTCACTGGCCTGGAATAGGTATGTAGATCAGTACAATTACAATTAAGCCCTTAGGCTAAATTGCAGGTTTGCTGTAGATGAGCTTTAGCAGGACAAAGTCCTCGGTCTGTGTGAGAGTCTTTCTTGTAGTAATATCGAGGGTGCTTTTCTCACTAGACTCAGGTTCTTCTTGTTAGAAAACGCTGCAATTAAAAAAAATCCACCTACATTTCTGCCGGCCGATTAAATCCGCCATTGATTGCTTAGTTTTGGAACGCAATGGTCTATGATGAATATTTTTTGGAACACAATGGTCCACTATGAATATTTTTTGGAACACAATGGTCCACTATGAATATTTTTTGGAACACAATGGTCCACTATGAATATTTTTTGGAACACAATGGTCCACTATGAATATTTTTTGGAACACAATAGTCCACTATGAATATTTTTTGGAACACAATGGTCCACTATGAATTAAAAAAAAAAAAAAAAAATGTTCTAAGTTCAGCCCATTTCCCCCCCACCATTATAGTGTATGTAGTATATTTTTAGAGTGGGTAAGGGTTATTAACCGGTCAGGTTTTTATTGTTCTATGCGTCTCCACTGCGGAGATTCGCCCTCTCTATTGTCCTAGTGACCATTGTCAAAGGAACTGAAGGTGAAAGAGAATTCAAAAAACAGAGTTTTCATCAGAATAGGAATAGAGGGCAAATGTTCAAGTGGGGGTGACGTGTTCCTATAACCCGGTCTAAGGCATTGCTTACATCATATACTAGCATGAGTAAGAGCCCATTCACACCAGCCTGGTCCTATGGGGAGATTTAAATGTTTTGTGCATGTTAACAAGTATTGTATTTGAATGGGCTGCCCAATGCAATACAATGAATAGAAAATTGTGTATGCATTTCGTGCATTGCAGCACACCACAATAAACTCCTGTCGCAAAGGTGTGTTGGGGTGTATTCAGCATAAAAGACATTGCATCACACAAATGCATGTAACATGCCTTGCTGTACATTACCATGATAGTGTGAATAGACTGTTATTGCACATATAATGTGTGCGCAGGTGTGCAGTGTAAACTTGTGCTACAATGCATTGGTAAAGCACATTGCGGTATTTATTTTTCTATTTTTTTTTTTACTCTGTAATTCTATGCCCTGCAGTATGCTGTGGTGCATTACAGTGGATGTGCAAAAATCCAACATGTACATCTCCCCCCAGAAGGTGTAAAATGTGACGAAACGTATAGGGTGGAGCTGACGTTTATGATGTCATCACGCGCTTTGGAGTGCCGAGGCAGCCTGTTTATTCCAGGGACTGGCTTGTACTGATTTGAAGCCTTACCTTGCTTACTTTTGTGGGTATTTTGGCTATTTTTAATAAACGTTTTATAAATGGTTATACACTATGAAGTATTCTTGCTTTACGTTGCATGATCAATTCGGAGTCTTGGAGGATACTTATTAAAGACATGTGGAAGATGCTTATTAAACGTATTACTTAATAAAGGATTATTGGAGGATACTTATTAAAGATATGTGGAATGTTACAAGGTGCCACGGAAGATCCCTTACATAGAAGCGTATACTGCCTTCTCTTAATTAGAGGGTCATATCATTCTGGTAAGTGTGTCCATTGGTTATACGGTGGAGATTACTGCGGTGCGGTTTCATTGAGCGAGAAGATCTGCACGAGATTATTGCTTAACCACTTGCCTACCGGTCACTTTCACCCTCTTCCTGCCCAGGCCAATTTTTAGCTTTCAGCGCTGTCACATTCTGAATGACAATTGCGCGGTCATACTGTACAATACTGTACCCATATGAAATGTATATATATATTTTTAAGACAAATAGAGCTTTGTTTTTGTGGTATTTAATTACCACTGGGTTTTTATTTTTTGCTAAACAAATGAAAATTTTGACTGACAGTCACCACTCTCTGCTCAGAGTGGAAGGGTGAACTGAGTGAACGGTGGCGTTTGATTTCTCAGTTCTCAACCCCCGGAGACGGTGGGGGACAGATGCTGCATCGGCCTAGGTAAGTAGGATTAAAAAAAAAACCTAAATCCCATACTTCTCTTTTATTGAGCACAGCACTTTTACCCCGTTTATTTAACCCCACGTTTGTCTGATCTGAGGTCATAGGACATAAATTGCCGCTTTCTTGCATTCGGCAGTTTTCAGGCACGTCCAAGTCTTTGTTTGGCCAGAGTTCCCCTTCAGGAAGATGAAAAGGCCTACCCACACTCCAAAGACATGCTGGTAGGTTAATTGGCTCCCATCTAAATTGGCCCTACTATGTGTATGTATGAATGTGAGTTCAGGACCTTAGATTGTAAGCTCCTTGAGAGCAGGCAGTGATGTGAATGTACAACGTATATGTAAAGCGCTACGTAAATTGATGGCGCTATATATGTACCGGAAATAAAAAAAATAAATCTACTGGTCCATAGAACAACATCAGAAAATGACATCAGTACAGACATCATGATTGCTGGGCAGTGTGGAGAGCGGGGAGCTTTGAAGTCATTTGTCACTGCAAAGAGCTGGAAAACAATCCAGTATATCATTTCCTGTGATGATTTATGACAGCCCCATAAGTAATATATTTACCTATGGAAATGAACAGAGGAAATGATGAATGTCAGTGGAAGAACGCACATCTCCACCGGAAACCTCTGATAAAAGGACGTTATCCTAATGCAGGCGATATTGTGTCATAATAAAATAAAATTGTGAGGGTTTATTGTCACTGTCATAGCTGAATACAGCCCCAGTGGATGAACAGTGGGCGCTAATGTTTTTGGGAAGCCAGGTCTGGTTGTTTCCAGTATGGCCAAGGACTCAAATGGGGACTGTGGATGACACACCACTTTTTGATTTCGATCAGCTTCGTGCCTATGTGTTGTGGTAATGCAGGGGTCTCCAAGCTGCGGCCCAGGGCCAAATGTGGGCACCATTTCTGACACTGACACCAACACTGGGATACTAGTCCTGCCACTGACACCAACAATGGGGCACTATTCGTGCCACTGACACCAACAATGGGGCACTATTCCTCCCACTGACACCAACAATGGGGCACTATTCCTGCCACTGACACCAACAATGGGGAACCCTTCAGGTCTGGTATGGATTTTAAGGGGAACCCGCACCAAAATTTACAAAAAAAATGGTGTGGGGACCCCCCAAAAATTCATACCAGACCCTTATCTGAGCACCTTGTCCCCATGTTGATTGGGAGAAGGGCCTCATCCCCACAACCCTTGCCCGGTGGTTGAGGGGGTCTGCGGGCTTATCAAAATCTGGAAGCCCCCTTTAACAAGGGGACCCCCAGATCCTTTATTAAAAAATAAAAAAAACTGTCCCACTTAGTCCATTCACCTCCGCCAACGGACCGAAAAAAAAGCCCTAGGGATGTCCCCGTGCGTCCCCGGGCAGACCGGGTGACCCCGCCCCTTCTGACGCTATGGGGAAAGCCATAGGGATGTCCCAGTGCGTCAGAGGGGGGCAGGGTCACCCGGCAACAACACCGTGTGGTCCCGCCCACAGTTTTAAAAGAGCTGTCACCTGCGGGGACGCGAAATATGGCGTGTGCCTCCCTCGGCGGCAGATCTTTATTTATTTTTTTTTCCGGTCCATCGGTGGAGGTGAATAGACTATGTGGGACAGTTTTATTTTTTGATAAAGGACTTCTCCAATGGTGTTTTTTTTTTTACCATTTTCACACTTTTTTGTGAAATGGTACGGGTACAATGTACCCGTTTCCATTTCAAACAGAGGGGGTCGGGATCTGGGGGTCCCCTTGTTAAAGGGGGCTTCCAGATTCTGATAAGCCCCCCTTCCGCAGACCCCCACAACCACCGGCCAAGGGTCCCCATCAACATGGGGGCAAGGTGCTTTGGGGGGCTACTCCAAAGCACCCTCCCAATGTTGAGGGCATGTGGCCTGGTACGGTTCAGGGGGGGGGCTCGCTTGTCCCCCCCTTTTCCTGCGGCCTGCCAGGTTGCGTGCTCAGATAAGGGTCTGGTATGGATAGTTGGGGGGACCCCATGCCATTTTTTAAAAAAATTTGTCCCAGGGTTCCCCTTAAAATCCATACCAGACCTTAAGGGTCTGGTATGGATTTGGAGGGGGACCCCCACGCCATTTTGTTTTATTTTGGCGCGGGGGTCCCCTTAATATCGGGAAACTTGCGCCACTTTACACACTATAGACACCCCCGGTACTAAATTTAAAGGAATATTACACTTTTATTGTTTCACTTTAAGCATTAATAAAATCACTGCTCTCGAAAAAACGGCCGTTTTTAAAACTTTTTTTGCATTGATACATGTCCCCTGCGGCAGGACTCAGGTCCCCAAACACTTTTTATGACAATAACTTGCATATTAACATTTAAAATGAGCACTTTTGATTTCTCCCATAGACTTTTAAAGGGTGTTCTGCTGCTTTCGAATTTGCCGCGAACACCCCAAATTGTTCGCTATTCGACGAACAGCCAATGTTCGAGTCGAACTCATGTTCGACCCAAAAATAAAGCCCATCCTTAGTGGCCGGTGTCAGTAGGATACTTTACTGACCTGCTGCAAGTAGGCACCAGTGATGTCAGAACTCGTGATCTGCAAAAGTTGGATGATTCATAAGAATTCATAATAAGTTCCTTCACCTGAGTTACCAATGCTCATTCAATGTCATTATGTGGTGGTCACAATTGTCCACATAATTTCTTTCCATCATCTACAACAATGAAGGTATAACCATGTGATAAATTATCACATTTATTAAAATTCCATCTAAAAAACACTTACTTTTTAAAGTGCACTATATGGAAAGCACTATGATGGTCTGTATGCTTTATCTCTGAGTATATACAGTGCATCCAGAAAGTATTCACAGCGCTTCACCTTTTCCACATTTTGTTATGTTACAGCCTTATTCCAAAATAGATTAAATTCATTATTTTCCTCAAAATTCTACAAACAATCCCCCATAATGACAACATGAAAGAAGTTTGTTTGAAATCTTTGCAAATATATTAAAAATAAAAAATGAAAATCCCATGTTCAGAAGTAGCCACAGCCTTTGCCATGACACTCAAAATTGAGCTCAGGTGCATCCTGTTCCACTGATCATCCTTGAGATGTTTCTACATTTTGATTGGAGTCCACCTGTGGTAAATTCAGTTGATAGGACATGATCTGGAAAGGCACACCCCTGTCTATATAAGGTCCCACAGTTAACAGTGCATGTCAGAGCACAAACCAAGCCATGAAGTCCAAGGAGTTGTCTGTAGACCTCACAGACCAGATTGTATTGGGGCACAGATCTGGGGAAGGGTACAGAAAAATTTCAGCAGCATTGAAGGTCCCAATGAGAACAGTGACCTCCATCATCTGTAAATGGAAGAAGTTTGGAATCACCAGGACTCTTCGTAGAGCGGGCTGCTCAGCCAAACTGAGCAATGGGGGGAGAAGGGCCTTAGTCAGGGAGCTGACCAAGAATCCGATGGTCAATCTGACAGAGCTCCAGCGTTTCTTTTTGGAGAGAGAACCTTCCAGAAGCACAATCATCTCTGCAGCACTCTGCCAATCAGGCCTGTATGGTGAAGTGGCCAGACGGAAGTCACTTCTCAGTAAAAGGCGCATGACAGCCCGCCTTGCGTTTGCCAAAAGGCACTGGAAGGACTCTGAGACCATGAGAAACAGAATACTCTGGTCTGATAAAACAAAGATTGAACTCTTCGGCCTGAATGGCAAGCGTCATGTCTGGAGGAAACCAGGCACTGCTCATCACCTGGCCAATACCATCCCTACAGTGAAGCATGGTGGTGGCAGCATCATGCTGTGGGGATGTTTTTCAGCAGCAGGAACTGGGAGACTAGTCAGGATGGAGGGAAAGATGAATGCAGCAATGTACAGAGACATCCTTGATGAAAACCTGCTCCAGAGCACTCTGGACTTGGACGAAGGTTCATCTTCCAACAGGATAACGACCCTAAGCACACAGCCAAGATAATAAAGGAATGGCTATGGGACAACACTGTGAATGTCCTTGAGTGGCCCAGCCAGAGCCCAGACTTGAACCCGATTGAACATCTCTGAAGAGATCTGAAAATGTCTGTGCACCGACACTCCCCATCCAACCTGATGGAGCTTGAGAGGTCCTGCAAAGAAGAATGGGAGAAACTGCCCAAAATTAGGTGTGCCAAGCTTGTAGCATCATACTCAAAAAGACTTGAGGCTGTAATTGATGCCAAAGGTGCTTCAACAAAGTATCGAGCAAAGGCTGTGAATACTTATGTACATGAGATTTTTTTTTTTGTTTATTTTTTATAAATTTGCAAAGATTTCAAACAAACTTCTTTCACGTTGTCATTATGGGGGATCGTTTGTAAAATTTTGAGGAAAATAATGAATTTAATCTATTTTGGAATAAGGCTGTAACATAACAAAATGTGGAAAAAGTGAAGTGCTGTGAATGCTTTCCGGATGCAGTGTAATGGTGGAATTGGTGAATATCATATGCGGAGGGAAAGCATCTGGAGGAGAGCTTCTTAAGGAATCCGACCACAGCCACAGATAATCCTTAAAGAGACAGGTGCATAAGACCTTTTATTCATAGGTCAAAATGGGTGGTGGTGCTGCTAATGGTGGTGGGATAATCACAGATGGCGTACACAATAGAAGAAGGAATTTGGTGACCAATTATAGAGAAATGAAATACAACACGTGGATTCTTCTTCTTTTCAACTTTTTCACATGCATTGATTTGATGTTGGACTCACCTGAGGACTGATTCGAGTTGTTGATATTTGCATGTTTATTATAGCATTGTAGTTTGATTACACTTAAAGACGTATAATTGTGGCGCTGGATCAATTCAGATTGTGGTATTTTATTACATCAAAGTGGGTGGAACACTCAGATCTCTGCAGCAACACAATTTTCAACTTTCATTTCTATTTACTTGAAAATAATTATTTTTCACAGTGGTGTGGGCAAGGCTTTTTGATACTAAAGATTTTTTTTTTCTTGGGTGTACCAGGCTTTACAGACCAGCCATACCGATTGCTAGAGTGTGATAGAGAACATCATGATCAGTAAAGTGTCTCTGCTGCTAGACATCACAAAGAATTGCACTACTGGAGCATGCAGGATGAGTGTATACAAGGGGGGGAGGGGGGCTCAGTAAAGCTGGCTGTACATGGATAAAGGTCTGTCGAACAACTGTGTGTTAAGGCCATCATTGTATTGAATTGTTTTCCATGTATTATCAATCGTTAAAGGAAAAGTACAGCCAAAGCTTGTTTGGCTGTATGTCTCCTGTGGATCACAGGAGTGCAGTGCATTCTGCACTCCCATGACCCGTTTTCAGCAAACAGTGGACTGAAGCCCGCTGTCTGCTGACATTACAGAGCCGGTCCAGGCTCGAGCAGGATTGCAACAATGAAGTCGGGGATTCGCCCACATGCCAGGACCAGCACCCAGCTCAGACTCTCAGCGAGCCACCAAGAGCCTGAGCTGGCGGCTTCCACCTCCTCCACAGCCCAGCTCTCCAGTGAGTGAGTGAGTGTGTGTGTGTGTGTGTGTGTGTGTGAGTGTGAGTGTGAGTGTGAGTGTGAGTGTGAGTGTGAGTGTGAGTGTGAGTGTGAGTGAGTGTGAGTGTGAGTGTGAGTGAGTGTGAGTGTGAGTGTGTGTGTGTGTGTGTGTGTGTGTGTGTGTGTGTGCAGAGCAGAGAGCCTGAGCTGGCTGCTCCCACCCCTCCACAGCCCAGTGCTCCCGTGAGCGTGGGGGGGGGGGCAAAGCAGAGAGCCTGAGCTGGCTGCTCCCACCCCTCCACAGCCCAGTGCTCCCGTGAGCGTGGGGGGGGGGCAGAGCAGAGAGCCTGAGCTGGCTGCTCCCACCCCTCCACAGCCCAGTGCTCCAGTGAGCACGGGGGTGGGACAGAGCTCTCTGTTCGGAGAGCCCTGAGAACCGAGCGATCTGCGGTGTTTGATCGCTCGGTTCTCAGTGTTAGACCGGTGGGGGACCGAAGCTACACCCACCTAGGTAAGTATGATTTAGAAAAAAAAAAAAAAACTTACCCCATACTTCTCTTTTAGCGACATAAATGGTACATTTTTTGTCGATCAATGTACATGCAGTGTACGGTTTTTTAAAACTATTTATGGTCGATTTCCCTAATGTTTAGAAAATCGTTCGATTGCTCAACAAAGTTCCGACATGGCGGATCTTTCTTTTGGTATAAAACTTTGCATTTTCGAGAATTGAAATGTGCCCACTAACGTTTCTAAAGTCGAACGATTGGGCTTATCGAGTTTTTTTCGAACGATTTTCTATCCATGTATGGCCAGCTTTACAGTTAGTGATCACATGAAATGACAGTAGGTTGGATTAATGTACAGCCAAAGAATACTTTAATCTGTGTTTTTTTTTTTTTTTTTTATTGACAAGTCTTCATAAAACACCAAGGTGGGTGAGAATATTATATATATATATATATATTCTACATCACAAACTGATCTTCAACCTAGTGGCATCAATTACAGAATGAACTGGCAGCATGTAACCTGAGACCAGAGCATTCCCCTCTTCTTACACGCTATTAGTCGGCTTCTGTGTCTGTCAATTGGCTGCAATGTCCATCAGTTATGGCTCCCCTTCCTGTAAATACACGCTTATCACCGCTGGTAGAAAATAGGCCCAGTGACTGGCTGGTGTAGGTCTACATAGGGACACCGTTGAGAAAAACAAACAACTGAAGTTGCATTATTAAACCTTAGCAAGTCACTGTAAGCTTTATCCACATTGGGCGCCTCTAAAGTAAAGCTGGTCACGTGACCGCCGTCCAATCCATTTTTATGCTCTATCGCCGTTTCTTCATCTGCTGGGATGCGTTCTTTTCATGGATATACTGTTCATTTTCCTTCATTGTTTCTCCTCATTTCCCATGGTAAGGAGACCGGCTCCATCTATCTTCTCCAGTACTGTGAAGAGACGGGGAATGATAAGCCATTACATACATAAATACGCTTCAAAACGACTTGAATTCTCATGGTAAAAACTTTAAATAAGCCTTTGGGGGAAATTCATTTATTGACCTTTTTAAGGGAGGCGGCTGTGAATCTCATTTAAGGTGTGATTTATCCACTGGCTGAAAATTGTATTTTATAATCTACTGCTGGTTATAGTTTATCATAACAACACATAAGGATTAATTACGAAATGTCACAGCATTTTTATAGCTTTTAGTATTATTACACAACATTCATTATTTTACTAATTTATAGAGCGCCGCTGCTGCCGCTGAGCCATCCCGTCTCTGCTCCGGAGAAGATTACATTGTAATGACAATACACAACACACAAATCTGCTTCGGTCAGTTGGGTGGAAGCCGATTAAAGCAGTGCTATATGGTCAAATGTCCACGCATTCCTGACCATTACCCTTCTATACAGTGCCTTGAAAAAGTATTCATACCCCTTGAAATTTTCCACATTTTGTCATGTTACAACCAAAAACGTAAATGTATTTTTGGGGGATTTTATGTGATACACCAACACAAAGTAGCACATAATTGTGAAGTGGAAGGAAACTGATAAATGGTTTTCCAAATTTTTTACAAGTGAAAAGTGTTGCGTGCATTATTTAGCCCCCTTTACTCTGATACCCCTAACTAAAATCTAGCGTAACCAATTGCCTTCAGAAGTCACCTAATTAGTAAACAGAATCCACCTGTGTGTAATTTAATCTCAGTATAAATAAATACAGCTGTTCTGTGAAGCCCTCAGAGGTTTGTTGGAGAACCTTAGTGAACAAACAGCATCATGAAGGCCAAGGAACACACCAGACAGGTCAGGGATAAAGTTGTGGAGAAGTTTAAAGCAGGGGTAGGTTATAAAAAAATATCCTAAGCTTTGAACTTTTCTGGGTTTTTTTTTCGCGTTCCTCTGGATCAACTGTAGGTATAGGATTGGGTATATAGGATTGTATGATATTTTTTATTGTATTTATTTATTATGGTTGAACTAGATGGACTTATGTCTTTTTTCAACCTATGTAACTATGAACATCTCACAGAGCACTGTTCAATATCCATCCAAAAATGGAGAGTATGGCACAACTACAAACCTACCAAGACATGGCCATCCCCCTAAACTGACAGGCCGGGCAAGGAGAACATCAGAGAAGCAGGCAAGAGGCCCATGGTAACTCTGGAGGAGCTGCAGAGATCCACAGCTCAGGTGGGAGAATCTGTCCACAGGACAACTATTAGTTGTGCTCTCCACAAATCTGGTCTTTATGGAAGAGTGGCAAAAAGAAAGACATTGTTGAAAGAAAGCCATAAGAAGTCCCATTTGCAGTTTGCTAGAAGCCATGTAGGGGACACAGCAAACATGTGGAAGAAGGTGCTCTGGTCAGATGAGACCAAAATTTTACTTTTTGGCCTAAAAGCAAAACGGTTTTAGGCCAACTAACACTGCACATCACCCTGAGCACACCATCCCCACCGTGAAACATGGTGGTGGCAGCATCATGTTGTGGGGATGCTTTTCTTCGGCAGGGACAGGGAAGCTGGTCAGAGTTGATGGGAAAATGGATGGAGCCAAATACAGGGCAATCTTAGAAGAAAACCTGTTAGGGTCTGCAAAAAACTTGAGACTGGGGCGGAGGTTCCCCTTCCAGGAAGACAACAACCCTAAACATACAGCCAGAGCTACAATGGAATGGTTTGGATCAAAGCATATTCATGTGTTAGAATGGCCCAGTCAAAGTCCAGACCTAAATCCAATTGAGAATCTGTGGCAAGACTTGGTAATTGCTGTTCACAGACGCTCTCCATCCAATCTGACAGAGCTTGAGATTTTTTGCAAAGAAGAATGGGCAAAAATGTCCCTCTCTAGATGTGCAAAGCTGGTAGAGACATCCCCAAAAAGACTTACAGCTGTAATTTCAGCGAAAGGTGGTTCTACAAAGTATTGACTCAGGGGGGCTGAATACAAATGCACCCCACACTTTTCAGTTATTTGTAAAAAATGTTTAAAACCATTTATCATTTTCCTTCTACTTCACAATAATGTGCCATCCTTTAACCCCACCAGGCAGAATTAGGACTCCTATCTTTATTAGGAAGTGGTGTGACAGTTGGCTGCGAGTAATCTGTAAGACCCTGAGAAGGGCCTTTTGCTGAACTGTGAAAAGTGAGACACCTTTGTACTTTCCAGAATAAATGGGAAATTAACACGTCTGTGAAATATAGACACTGACTCCAAGCCCTGTGTAAAGGTCATCACTTACGGAAGCCTTCACTGTATTTACCTAGACATGCAGGTGCAGATATCAGATTAATACCAACATCATGGAAAATTCCAAATAAAGTCTAAAGTCTTCTCAATGTTCTTTTTTTTTATAAACATTTAAAGATATTACCCTGATATATATAATTGTATTAGTATAGGTTTCAAGATAACTTGTTGCCAGAAATTATTTGTACTTATGTACAGTGGGAAAATAATTATTTGATCCCCTGCAGATTTTGTAAGTTTTCCCACTTGCAAAGTAATGAAGGGTCTATCATATTTAGCATATGTGTATTTTAAATGATAGAGACAGAATAATCAACCAAAAATCCAGAAAAAACACGATACAAAAGGTTAATAAATTGAGTTGCCATTCAGGTGAGTAGAAAAAGTATTTGATCCCAAAGCAAAACATGGCTTAGTAGTTGGTGGAGAATCCCTTGTTGGCAAGCACAGAGGTAAGATGTTTCTTGTAGTTGGTGACCAGGTTTGCACACATCTCAGGGGGGATTTTGGTCCATTCTTCTTTACAGATCTTCTCTAAATCCTTAAGGTTTCTTGGCTGTCGCTTAGCAACTCAAGTTTCAGCTCCCTCCATACATTTTCTATAGGATTAAGGTATAGAGACTGGCTAGGCCACTCCATGACCTTAATGTGCTTGTTCATGAACCACTCCTTTGTTGCCTTGGTGGTATGTTTTGGGTCATTGTCATGCTGAAAGAATCATCCAAGACCCATCTTGAGTGTTCTGGCTGAGGGAAGAAGGTTCTCATCCAAGATTTTACAATACATGGACCCGCCATTTGCCCCTCAATGCGGCAAAGTCAGTCTGTACCTTTAGCAAAGAAACAGCCTCAAATCATCATGTTTCCATCTCCATGCTTGAGTGTAGGGATGTTGTTCTAAGGGTCATAGTCAGCATTTTTCTTCCTCCAAACACGGCAAGTCCCCCTCCTCAAGAAGGCATGACCAAAATTGAGCTCTTTGTAATTAACGCGACTTGCCGTGTTCGGAGGAAGAAAAATGCTGACTATGACCCCAAGAACACCATCCCTACAGTCAAGCACGGAGGTGGAAACCTTATGCTTTGGGGCTGTTTCTCTGCTAATGGTACAGGCCGACTTTGCCGCATCAAGGGGCCAATGGACGGGGCCAAATATTGTAAAATTTTGGATGAGAACCTTCTTCAATCAGCCAGAACACTGAAGGTGGATCAAGGATGGGCCTTCCAGCATGACAATGACCCAAAACATACCGTCAAGGCAACAAAGGAGTGGCTCAAGAAGAAGCACATTTTGGGAAAATGTATGGAGGGAGCTGAAATTTCGAGTTGCCAAGAGACAGCCAAGAAATCTTAAGGATTTGGAGAAGATCTGTAAAGAAGAGTGGACCAAAATCCCTCCCGAGATGTGTGCAAACCTGGTCACCAACTACAAGAAATGTCTTACCTCTGTGCTTGCCAACAAGGGATTCTCCATCAAATATAAGTCGTATTTTGCTAGGGGATGAAATAGTTATTTTACTCACTGAAATGCAAATTAATTTATAGCATTTGTTTTATTTGTTTCTTTTTTTTCTGGATTTTTGGTTGATATTCTGCCTCTGTCATTTAAAAATACACCAGTGAGCAAACTCACAAAATCTGGGGGGGGGGGGGGGGATCAAATAATTATTTTCCCCACTGTATGTAAAGGAGTCGAAATATACATGGTGACTGTGCTTCCTACAATGTTAGTCTATGAGTTATCCCTCGCACTGAAAACAATGGTCACCATGTGTGCATGGAGGAATCTCAACTGTACACAAAAAATTGAAACCCTCCAACCTATAGCTAATCTTTGCAGCAAGGTTCACATGGAAGGGAAATGTACATTGCAAACAGAAGATTTCCCAGCACACTTAGCCAGCCTGCAAAACAACCAAATTGACCCCGAACGGTTTACATTAAAAACAGAGGGTTTTGTTTGCACACATTTGCAAATATATGCGTAGGGACTTCTGTATATACTGCAGTCCTAACCCTAAAATTTCCAGAGTCTTTTTAGTAGGAGCACATATAACAATGGATAGGTTAAGGGTAGGTGTACCTGGAGGGAGCAGACCGGTTACAAGCCTCAACTCCATCTCCAAGATTATGGAAAAAGCAGTAGTACAACAGCTACAACGCCACTTGGACACACACAAACTCTTGGACCAACTGCAATCAGGCTTCCGCCCAGGCAATGGCACAGAAACGGCACTTCTCAAAATATGGGACAACGCCCTCGAAGCAGCAGATGACGAAGAATCATGTCTCCTGGTACTGTTGGACCTCAGTGCAGCGTTCGACACAGTGGACCACAATGCCCTACTCATCCGCCTCACAGAAGTAGCTGGAGTCTCAGATTCAGATCTACCATGGTTCGCATCCTTCCTACAAAATCGGTCACAGACTGTGAAACTAGGAGCCTTCACCTCTGAAACTCGAGCAATTTCTTGTGGAGTCCCTCAAGGTTCACCCTTATCACCAGTGCTCTTCAACATCTACATCTACATCCGTCCACTCCTCCAAATCATTAGAAAATCTGACCTCTGCTTCCACTCATACGCTGATGACACCCAACTCTACTTTCGCATAACCGATCAAAAAGACCACTACCAGCGACTAGAAAAATGCCTCACACTGATAGACGACTGGATGACCACGAACTCCCTCAAACTCAACGGATCCAAAACAGAGCTTCTTCTCCTCCACGCAAACCGTAATACAAAAACTAAGAACCCATGGACACCACCCACCATCCTTGGACAGACAATCTCCCCAACCACCAAAGCCAAAAGTCTCGGAGTCATCTTTGACTCAGAAATGTCGATGGATGCACAAATAGGATCAGTAGTCAGTGGATCTCACCATCTCCTCTGCCTACTAGACTCATCCTGTTCATTCCAGAAGAGGACAAAGCAGCAGTAGTTGGAGCAATCAATTCCCGGCTCGACTACGCAAACTCCCTCTACATAGGACTACCTAAATACCAGATTGCACGCCTACAAGTCATCCAAAACACAGCAGCAAGACTGGTAACAAGAAAAAACCTTGGGAATCTATCTCCCCATCCCTGAGGAACCTACATTGGCTAACCGTAAAGGGCCGGATCACGTTCCAGACCCTCTGCCTCACCCATAAATGCACTCAAGGAAACGCTCCACAATACCTATGCGAGAAAAAAGAACACTACACACCTAAGCGCAGTCTTCGATCAACTAACCAAAACCTCCTCCTCATTCCCAAGTCCCACTACAAAATAAAGGGAGAACGAAGATTCGCAGTCCAAGGACCACGGTTATGGAACGCTCTACCCACCAACATCGGCATGGTAGAAAATCATCGGGCCTTCAGAAAAAAACTCAAGACCTACCTCTTCTAAGAAACAGGACTAACAGCACGGATCAAGCACCTTGAGGCGATTCAGTTCGCATTTGCAGCGCTATACAAATCTTTCATTCATTCACAGAAGGGTGATTTTTATATCACATCTCTGAGGGGTAAAGCTTAAAGGGAATATTTGCAGTTTACTATAGGAGAAGCTGTATTCACCTATTCCCCTGCGACACACGCAGGAAAAAATAAATTTGTTTGGATAACTTGTTAGCGTAACATTCAGATAAGGTCAAATCGAGTTGGTGAGAACACAAAATAGCACCCTTTTTACAGGGTTACGATCGCTAGAATTCCAAATGACATTCTCGTTACTTATGTGAGCATTTGACATTTATGCAGTGAATGCAAACGTCATTGATGGGAATTCAGGATAAATCTGTGAAGGGTTGTTAAAAAACAAAAAAAACAAAAAACCAAAAAAAAACAAACACTTATTTAAACCACTTGAACTCTGGAAGATTTCCCCCCCTTCATGACCAGGCCATTTTTTTTCTATTCGGCACTGCGTTACTTTAACCACTTCAGCCCCAGAAGGATTTTCCCCCTTAATGACCAGACAATTTTTTGCGATACGGCACTGCGTCACTTTAACTGACAATTGCGTGGTCGTGTGACGTTGTACCCAAACAAAATTGATGTCCTTTTTTTAACACAAATAGAGCTTTTTTTGGTGGTATTTGATCACCTCTGTGGTTTTTATTCTTTGCGCTATAAACAATAAAAGAGCGACAATTTTGAAAAAAAAAAAGCAATATTTTTTTACTTTTTGCTATAATAAATATCCTCCCAAAAAATATAAAAAAAACGAATTTCTTCCTAAGTTTAGGTCGATATGTATTCTTCTACATATTTTTGGTAAAAAAATTTGGTTTGCGCAAAAGTTATAGCGTCTACAAAATAGTGGATATATTTATGGCATTTTTATTATTATTATTTTTTACTAGTAATGGCAGCGATCTGTGATTTTTATTGGGACTGTGACATTGCGGCGGACACATCGGATACTTTTGACACATTTTTGGGACCAGTGACATTTATACAGCAATCAGAGCTAAAAATAGACACTGATTACTGTATAAATGTCACTGGCAGGGAAAAGGTTAACACTAGGGGGCGATCAAGGGGTTAAATGTGTGTCCTAGGGAGTGATTCTAACTGTGGGGGGATGGGACTGACTGAAGGAGGAAACATATCGCTGTTCATACTTAGTATGAACAACAGATGTATCTCCTCACCCCTGACATCTGTGTTTACATTGACAGATCTCTGTTCTGTGTCTCTCAGGATCGCAGGTGCCTGGCGAACATCGTGGCCACCGAGCACACACATTGGCTCAGTCGTTGTGCCTCCGGCGGGGCATGCGCCCCCCAGAGGTCTTAAAGCAGCCAACGTATACCTACGGCGATTTGCCCAGACGAGCCAACCTGCCGCATTATAACTGCGGCGGCTGGTCGTCTAGTGGTTAACTGATAATTGCAGTTCATGGAACGCTATACCCAAATGAAATTTATATAATTTTTTCACACAAATAGAATTTTCTTTTGGTGGTATTTGATCACCACTGGGTTTTTTCTTTTGGCGATATAAATGAAAAAAAGGCAGAAAAAAAACCAAACAATATTTTTTTATTTTCTGCCATAAAACCAAAAAAAAAAAAAAAAAAAAAAAAAAATCAAACAATGTCTTTATAACTTTTGACCAAAAACTGTATTCTGCTACGTTTTTTATCAAAAAAAAAACAAAAAACAGTAAGTGTATATTATTGTTAAAAATAAACAAATGCAGCGCTATGTAATATATATAATTGCCGTGGGCAATGTGCAAGTGAACGTTGGAGCAACTTGAATTAAATTTTTGATATTTTGATGTTTACTTCAATATCTTTTATATTTCTTTTACTGGGCCATTGCTTACTTATATTAGATATATTTTTTTTTCACTGTGGACTTGCTGAAAATAAGTAAGTGTATATTACTGGTTTGTGTGAAAGTTACCACACCTACAAAACTATGGTAAATATATTAGAATTGTTATTTTTTATTTTTATTTCTTTAATGCGAATAATGGTGGCGATCAGAAACTTATAATGGGACTGCGATACTGTGGCGGTCAATCTGGCACTAACTGCCACTAGGGAGAACTGTCACTGACATCACCAGTGAAATTAATACAGTAATCAGTGACCGTACTATACACTGTCACTGTACTAATGACACTGGCTGGGAAGGGGTTAACATCTAGGGCGATCAAACGGTTAAAAGTGTGCCTGTGTGAAATTTGTGTAAAATGTGCTGTTTTTACTACTAGATCTCTACATTTCTCTCTCATCCATGTCTTTATGGACCTTGCTTTGTGCACTGGTGCGCAGTCATGTTGGAACAGGAAGGGGCCATCCCCAAACTGTTCCTACAAAGTTGGGAGTATGAAATTGTCCAAAATGTCTTGGTATGCTGATGCCTTAAGAGTTCCCTTCACTGGAACTAAGGGGCCAAACCCATTCCCTGAAAAACAACCCCACACCATAATCCCCCCTCCACCAAATGATTTGGACCAGTGCACAAAGCAAGGTCCATAAAGACATGGAGGAGAGAGTTTGGGGTGGTGGAACTTGACTGGCCTGCACAGAGTCCCGTCCTTAACTCGATAGAACACCTTTGGGATGAATTAGAGCGGAGACTGCGAGCCAGGCCTTCTCATCCAACATCAGTGCCTGACCTCACAAATGAGCTTCTGGAAGAATGGTCAAACATTCCCATAGACACACTCCTAAACCTTGTGGACGGCCTTCCCAGAAGAGTTGAAGCTGTTATAGCTGCAAAGGGTGGGCCAACTCAATACTGAACCCTACGGACTAAGACTGGGATGCCATTAAATTTCATGCGAGTGTAAAGGCAGGCGTCACAATACTCTTGGCAATATAGTGTATATATATATATATATATATATATATATATATATATATATATATATATATATATATATATATATATATATATATATATATATATATATATATATATATATATATATATACACACACACAGTGTCTTGAAAAAGTATTCATGCTTCTTGAAATGTTTCACATTTTGTCATGTTACAACCAAAAACGTAAATGTATTTTATTGGGATTTTTTGTGATAGGCCAACACAAAGTGGCACATAATTGTGAAGTGGGAGGAAAATGATAAATGGTTTTCAATGTTTTTACAAATAACTGAAAAGTGTGGGGTACATTTGTATTGCGCCCCCCTATGTCAATACTTTGTAGAACCTCCTTTCACTGCAATTACAGCTGCAAATCTTTTTGGGGATGTCTCTACCAGCTTTGCACATCTAGAGAGTGACATGTTTGCAAAATATCTCAAGCTCTGTCAAATTGGATGGAGAGCGTCTGTGAACAGCAATTTTCAAGTCTTGCCACAGATTCTCAATTGGATTTAGGTCTGGACTATGACTGAGCCATTCTAACACATGAATATGCTTTGATCTAAACCATTCCATTGTAGCTCTGGCTGTATGTTTAGGGTGCTTGTCCTGCTGGAAGGTGAACCTCCACCCCAGTCTCAGGTCTATTGCAGACTCTAACAGGTTTTCTTCTAAGATTGCCCTGTATTTGGCTCCATCCTTCTTCCCATCAACTCTGACCAGCTTCCCTGTCCCTGCTGAAGAAAAGCATCCCCACAACATGTTTCACGGTGGGGATGGTGTGTTCAGGGTGATGTGCAGTGTTAGCTTTCCACCACACATCACGTCTTGCTTTTAAGCCCAAAAGGTTTAATTTTGCTCACATCTGACCAGAGCACCTTCTTCCACATGTTTGCTGTGTCTCCCACATGGCTTCTAGCAAACTGCAAACAGAAATTCTTATGACTTTCTTTTAGTAATGGCTTCCTTTTTTGCCACTCTTCCATAAAGGCCAGATTTATGGAGTGCAGGACTAATAGTTGTCCTGTGGACAGATTCTCCCACCTGAGCTGTGGATCTCTGCAGCTCCTCCAGAGTTACCATGGGACCTCTTGGCTGCTTTCTGATGAATGCTCTCCTTGCCCGGCCTGTCAGTTTAGGTGGACGGCCATGTCTTGGTAGGATTGCAGTTGTGCCATACTCTTTCCATTTTCAGATGATGGATTGAACAGAGATCTGTGAGATGTTCAAAGCTTGGGATATTTTTTTTATAACCTAACCCTGCTTTAAACTTCTCTACAACTTTATCCCTGACCTGTCTGATGTGTTCCTTGGCCATCATGATGCGGTTTCTTCACCAAGGTTTTCTAACAAACCTCTGAAGGCTTCACAGAACAGCTGCATTTATACTGAGATTAAAGTGACACTAAAGGTTCGTTTTTTTTTTTTAAATAACAAACATATCATACTTACCTCCACTGTGCAGCTTGTTTTGCACAGAGTGACCTGCTCTTCTGAGGTCCCTCGGAGGCTTTTGTGGCTCCTCCCCACATCAGGTAACCCCCTTGGAGAAGCGCTCTCCCGGGGGGTTGCTTTGCGGGCGCCCTCCCGAGTCCAGCATTTAGCGACCATAGAGGCCGAATGCAGGACTCGGCCCCGCCCCCCGGCGGCCGCATCATTGGATTTGATTGACAGCAGCGGAAGCCAATGGCTGCACTGCTATCAATCTATCCAATCAACAGCCAAGAACCCCCTAGCAGAGAGATGGCGCGTCCCCATGGGACAAGTTCGAGGGTTCAGGTAATAAAACGGGGGGGCTGGGGGGCCGGTCACTGAAAGGTGTTTTTTCACTTTAATGCATAGGATGCATTAAGGTGAAAAAACACGAACCTTTACAACCCCTTTAAATTACACACAGGTGGACTCTATTTACTAATTAGGTGACTTCTAAAGGCAATTGGTTCCACTAGATTCTAGTTAGGGGTATCAGAGTAAAGGGGGCTGAATACAAATGCACGCCACACTTTGCACATATTTATTTGTAAACATTTTTAAAAAAACATTTTCCTTCCACTTTACAATTGTGTGCCACTTTATCACATAAAATCCCAAAAAAATACAAGTTTTTGGTTGTAACATGACAAAATGTGGAAAATGTCAAGGGGTATGAATACTTGTTCAAGGCACTATATATATATATATATATATATATATATATATATATATATATACATACATATATATATACATATATACACATATATACATACATACACAATTTTAAACTTCACTCCTTCAAGGGGTGTCTGGAGCTGATCTGGACCCCCAATGTAGCTGTGCAGCAACAGACCACTCCTATTAATGCAGAGAGGGGCAGGTAGGGGATTCTTTAGTTCTGCCTGAGCCCCTGTACTAGGAGGAAGCGCCGCAAGGTCACTTGTGTAAACACAATTTGGAAGCCTTGTGTTTAGTCATCTGCTACAAGATCTTCTATGGAGCACTGTGTAGCAAGATCAGAAGCCCAGGAGCGGATTGTATTATCTGCTGTGCTTATTGTTGGATAACAGCTGCCACTGACAGCCTGCAGCCTACATGCTGGCTGGGGCTCGCAGGAGCCCCAGTTTTCGAACAGCACCCAGGACTCCGGTGGTTAACAAGACGTAACAATGTTTTAAAACAAGCTCTCACCGACCTCTGTATCTGCACACACCATGGAGTAATAAACGCCAAATTTATTATAATTTCTATAATTCCACCTTTATATCGTTTTTCATGTTTTGCAGATTAATGGGTATTTTTCTGCGCATGCAGGGTCTTTAAAGGGATAAAACACAGTGAAAGCTACATGTATTGCATACACTTTATAGCTGAACTCCAGAATAAGCATATATTGTCTAAATACAAGAGATGTGTATTCTTCTTGAATCTTGATGTGCTTTGTGTATTTCAACCACATCTGTGCAGTAATCCAGTGTGAGACTTTCTTCCTGTAGTAAAGACCGGTCACTGCTGCTCTCTCTCATTGTGCAGGGTGACTGGTCTGGTCTCCGCCCCCCTCCTGTCATTTTCTGCAAGCAGCCTGTAGTGGGTGGAGCTTGTTGGTCCCCTCCCACAGCTCTGCTCTCTGCACAGGCTATGTGCAGCACAGTGATGATGTCATTGTTACTTTTACAGATAACAACTAGATTTGTAAAGGCATCTGGTGAACACAAAGTGGATTTATATCATTTAACTATTGAGGAATATATTAAAATCATTTTTTTTGTGCCTGGATTGTAACTTTATTGTACAGCAGTACATGACTATATGGAGAAAAAAAAAAAGCTGTGAGACTTCATTTAGACTTTAAAGTGGAGCTCCACCCAAAAGGGGAAGCAGGTACCTGGGTTTTTGACAGGTATCCGCTCCCACTTTTGGGTAAGATCACTGCGACAATCTCTCAGTATTTTTTGTTCCAGAAGACAGCGGGACCATTCAGAAAGTGCAGTCCGACTCGTAGATGTGCAGTAGGAAACTGGCTGTGAAGCAAGAAGGCTTCACTGCCGGTTTTCCCTTAGTGAAAAAGCCGGCGCCTGCACCCAAAGTCAATTGAAGAATCGGCTTGGGGTGCCAACATTGCTCGATCCCTAGACAGGTAAGTGTCCTTATATTAAAAGTCAGCAGCTACAATATTTGTTGCTGCTGTCTTATTTTTTTTTTGTCCAGACTGGAGCTCCTCTTTAAGTCAAGACTGCTGATAGTGGGGTACAGGCAGTATTCCTGTAGTGGGCCCTATCGGGTCAGCAGTTCGGCATGTAAGGAGGATGAGTGCCTATGTAGGTGATGTAGATAAAGGAAAGCGGGCAGCTTGATCTTCCGCAATGAATACATTTAATCCAGGTGTGGTACAGAATAATGCAGGGCTTACGCATTTCGGCATGTAGCCTTAGTCATAGCCAATAATCAAAAGCCCATGTAGGTGAGGTCTGGGAATGGCAGTCCTGTTCACACCCACTGATTACAGGTGAGGAGGAGCTTGTTCAAGAGCACCAAGGGCTACTGAGAGCTCAGTAAGGTGGGACATCTTGGGATCGAATGAGGAGATCACAACAAATCTCTCTGTTCAGAATGTTGATGGTAAAGCTGGACATAGATCAAAACTTGGCCGGTCCATCAGGGACTAGCTGAGATTAGATCCATCTATGGGCAGGCTGGTTGTACCAAAGTTGATTCATCAGCCTGACAGATTTTTTTTGTATGCGATTAAAGCCGGTGGCTATAACCACCAGCAGTAATGGTGTTCTGCCAGCAGGGAAGGCTCCCCACCGGCAGAACACAATATCGCTGCAGGAGGGTGTTTTGCCAGCAGGGAAGGCTCCTCACCGGAAGAAAACAATATCGCTGCAGGAGGGATTCCCCCATTAACGCTGACCGTGATGTGGGAATCGAGTGGTTCTCTTTCCTGCAACCACAGGTTGCAGGAAAGAAAATAGCATCATGTATGGGTTGCCTTACTGCTGCTGTGTTCAATGGTGGAGGGGAGAGGTCACAAAGGCTGTAAAAGGGCCCAGCGATTTTCAATGGTGGGCCTGGAGTAATTTCTCATTGATAAATACAATATAAAACGCACAACTGAATTTACGGACACGCTAATTGCATTCTTCATTTGTGTTCTCTTCCACTTGTTACCTGTTTAAAATTTCTGATGCTTATCTCCGATCCTACATTCGGCTGATCTAATAATCCACACACAGGCCTTTCACCAACAATTCCTCTCTGTGGAGTGTCAGCCATGCGACACCCCCCTCCCTCCCATCTCTAGTATAGCACGACTCTCCTCCTGAATGTCGCTGAGCATACGTACACCTGACAGTTACATTCACTGTGGGACTAAATGTCAGATTTGAGGATAACTAAGAGTGGCCAAAAGCTGCCCTATGGGAGTTAGCATTGCTCCCTAATTCAAGCATCAGTCCACATAATTGTATAGTTTCTGTTTCCTAGGAGGAGATAATGAGCGCCCCCCTGCAGATTAAAGTGCTTGTTATTCCAACAAGATGGACAATCTCCTGGTAAGTATATCATATCCTGAGAAGGAGCAAAAATATCTACTGTTACCATCAGACGCAACTGGCCCCGGCTATCTCAGGAAAAGATCTCCTTACCCATTGTTATCAGTGAGATATCTGCTCATCTATGGATGTCCCAATGAGGCACCATGCTCGATGAGTGACCACATTAGAAAAGAACCCCTGCCGATTTTGTACGTTTGCCCACTGATAAAGAAATGATCAGTCTATAATTTTATTGGTAGGTTTATTTTACCAATGAGAGACAGAATAACAACAAAAATATCCAGAAAAACGCATTTCAAAAAAGTTATAAATTGATTTGCATTTTAATGAGTGAAATAAATATTTGATCCCCTATCAATCAGCAAGATTTCTGGCTTCCAGGTGTCTTCTATACAGGTAATGAGCTGAGATTACGAGCACTCTCTTAAAGGGATTGCTCCTAATCTCAGCTTGTTAACTGTATAAAAAGACATCTGTCCACAGAAGCAATCAATCATTCAGATTCCAATCTCTCCACCATGGCCAAGACCAAAGAGCTGTCCAAGGAGGTCAGGGACAAGATTGTAGACCTACACAAGGCTGGAATGGGCTACAAGACCATCGCCAAGCAGCTTGGTGAGAGGGTGACAACAGTTGGTGCGATTATTCACAAATGGAAGAAACACAAAATAACTGTCAATCTCCCTCGGTCTGGAGCTCCATTCAAGATCTCACCTCGGGGAGTTTTAATGATCATAAGAATGGAATCAGCCCAGAACTACACGGGAGAATTTTGTCAATGATCTCAAGGCAGCTGGGCCCATAGTCACCAAGAAAACAATTGGTAACACACTACGCCATGAGGGAATGAAATCCTGCAGCGCCCACAAGGTCCCCCTGCTCAAAAATGCACATGTACAGGCCCGTCTGAAGTTTGCTAATGAACATCTGAATGATTCAGAGCAGAACTGGGTGAAAGTGTTGTGGTCAGATGAGACCAAAATCAAGCTCTTTGGCACAAACTCAACTCGCCGTGTTTGGAGGAGGAGGAATGCTGCCTATGACCCCAAGAACACCATCCCCACCATCAAACATGGAGGTGGAAACATTATGCTTTGGGGGTCTTTTTTTCTGCTAAGAGGACAGGACAACTTCACTGCATCAAAGTGATGATGGAAGGGGCCAGGTACCATAAAATCTTGGGTGAGAGCCTCCTTCCCTCAGCCAGGACATTGAAAATGGGTCATGAATGGGTATTCCAGCATGACAATGACCCAAATACACGGCCAAGGCAACAAAGGAGTGGCTCAAGAAGAAGCACATTAAGGTCCTGGAGTGGTCTAGCCAGTCTCCAGACCTTAATCACATATATTATGCGGAGGGAGCTGAAGGTTCAAACATCAGCCTTGCAACCCTAATGCCATGGAGAGGATCTGCAAAGAGGAGAGGACCTAAATCCCTCCTGAGATGTTTGCAAACCTGGTGGCCAACTACAAGAAACGTCTGACTTCTGTGATTGCCAACAAGGGTTTTGCCACCAAGTACTAAGTCATGTTTTGCAAAGGGGTCAAATGCTTAGTTCACTTATTAAAATGCAAATCAATTTATAACTTTTTTTGAAATGCGTTTTTCTGGATTTTTTTGTTATTGTGTCTCTCCCTGTTAAAATAAACCTGCCATTAAAAGTATAGACTGATCATTTCTTTGTCAGTGGGCAAACATACAAAATTAGCAGGGGATCAAATACTTTTTTTCCCTCACTGTATCATAAATTAATATATATCTGATGCCAGGTCCACACCCCTGTTGGATTTCTCATTTATGTTATAGGACAAAGATTTCAACTGGAGAAGTGGGGACACCCAAAAGGTAGAAGGGTATGGCAACCAATACCTCCGTTTACCATCATTGAGTTATAAATGAAATATTACTTTTTGGATAGTTTAAAAGTATCTGTCTTCTTAAAAAAAAGAACAATGATGTCATTTATTTATTAGATGCTAACTCCATGCAGATAGCGTCTTCACCAGGATTCAAACCAAGGACTCCAGTGCCGCAGAGCATAACTGCTAACCACTGCTGCAGTTTCACTTGCAGGTTGCTACCCTGTGCCTGGACAGTGAATAGAGAAAAGAAAAGTGCATCTCTCACTCTGCCCTCTCTTCCTATTAGTGTTCCCTGCACTGCAGTACAGCTGATTGACTCCTTGAGCTCTGCTGTACAGGGGATTGCAAGAGGTTGGTATCATGCCAAATGTAGGTACATACACTGCATTAAAAAACAAAAACAAACAAAAAAAAAAAAACACTTGCATTAAAGTGGACTTTCCTTCCAAAAAACTAATTGTTGCATCAGGCTCCAGCCTCCTCCCTCTAACAAAACAGCATATGCATTTTTTTACTATGGCAGGTCAGCACTACCTCATTTCTTCATTGACATGTGTGCAGATGTGCTAAAGGGCTTTGTCCGGCCTTCAGTACCTGACAGAGACCTTTGGCAAATTTGCACATGCATGAATTTGCCTGCGTATATGCACAAAGATGGTTTAATTAGGGGGTACAGAAGCTCTGTTCAGCCAGGTGTGGCGATCGTGATGGCTGGGCAGAGCTGTTTGGCACATCTGAGTCAGGGTCAGCAGTAAGGGGACTGAAGTTCACCATTAGTTTCAATTATATTGGCTGTAGACAGGTGGTGAACTACAGAATCATGGTGCAGCAGTCATTTCCCTCTTAACATTCAGCATACCAGCAAAACGTGAAAGTATCTGATTGTAGTGTTGCAATATCCCATCCAATCAGCTGAAGGAGAACTACAACTGGAAAAGCCTATGGAGACCTAAGCAGAACACCGAGGCTCATGAAGTCCAGAAAAAAAGCCATATTGCGGGGCTTATGGAACCTTGGGGGACATTGGGGCAAGGAGGAGCAGTGCAGCTGCTTTTCTGACACTGTCCAGCTAGGTTCTTCTTGGCGTTGAGGGAACAGATGAGAGCAGATCTGCTGTACATTGATTATATAAAGTGGGGGATGTTACTGCGCTCAATATAGTGATGAAAGATAAACAGCTGCTGCATGGAAATATGACAAAAATTCAAAAGCAAAGGATGGTATAAATGTAGCACTAAACCATAGACATTAAATAATGTGACCAAATAATGTATAAAAGTGATCAGAACTAAATAGTCCCAAAAATAAATACAATAAAGCATATGAAAAATGGGTGAAAACACAAATAAGGAAGTCCCAAAGGTGAAAAAAATCTTGTTGAAAACATAAAAAGTCCCCCCCCCCCCCCCCCCCCGCAGAAAATGGTTGTTCAGAAGTGGGGTACAGAGGCCTCAGCAAGTATGTAAAACTTCAGGGATAGTGTGTCCTCCACCCAAGGTAAGGGATGTATACTCTTACTGGAAGAGGTGGACTCGAATGTCAGCGACGACGAGTTAACAAGGAAAGGATAGCCGAATCGATAGATGGCTAAAACAATCCAGGAAATCCAGGGGAACTCCAAGGATGGCTCCAGGATGGAAAGGTTGGAATTCAAATGTTAGACCGCCAAACTGGAAAGCCAGAAACAACTTTTGAGAAAAAGTTGATTCTGGCTTTCCAGTTTGGCGGTCTAAAATCGGAGTTCCAACCTTACCATCATCGGTACAACTTCCTGGATCCATCCTTGGAGTTCCCCTGGATCGTTTTGGCCATCTGTGGATTCGGCTATCCTTGCCTCGTTGACTCGTTGTCGCTGACATTCGAGTCCACCTGTTCCGGTAAGAGCAGGGGTCCTCAAACTTTTTAGACAGGGGGCCAGTTCACGGTCCCTCAGACTGTTGGGGGGCCGCACTAGGGGGTGGACAGGGGGACAGTGGGGTGGACAGAGGGACAGAGGGGGGGCAGTGGGGTGGACAGGGGGACAGTGGGGTGGACAGGGGGACAGTGGGATGGACAGGGGGACAGTGGGGTGGACAGGGGGACAGTGGGGTGGACAGGGGGGTGGACAGGGGGACAGAGGGGGGGACAGTGGGGTGGACAGGGGGACAGGGGGACAGTGGGGTGGACAGGGGGACAGTGGGGTGGACAGGGGGACAGTGGGGTGGACAGGGGGACAGTGGGATGGACAGGGGGACAGTGAGATGGACAGGGGGACAGTGGGATGGACAGTGGGGTGGACAGGGGGACAGAGGGGTGGACAGGGGGACAGAGGGGTGGACAGGGGGACAGAGGGGGGGACAAGGGGACAGAGGGGGGGACAGTGGGGTGGACAGGGGGACAGTGGGGTGGACAGGGGGACAGTGGGGTGGACAGGGGGACAGTGGGATGGACAGGGGGACAGTGGGATGGACAGGGGGATGGACAGGGGGACAGAGGGGTGGACAGGGGGACAGAGGGGTGGACAGGGGGACAGTGGGGTGGACAGGGGGACAGAGGGGTGGACAGGGGGACAGAGGGGTGGACAGGGGGACAGAGGGGTGGACAGGGGGACAGTGGGGTGGACAGGGGGACAGTGGGGTGGACAGGGGGACAGAGGGGGGGACAGTGGGGTGGACAGGGGGACAGTGGGGTGGACAGGGGGACAGTGGGGTGGACAGTGGGGTGGACAGGGGGACAGTGGGGTGGACAGGGGGACAGTGGGGTGGACAGGGGGACAGTGGGGTGGACAGGGGGACAGAGTGGTGGACAGGGGGACAGAGTGGTGGACAGGGGGACAGAGGGGGGGACAGTGGGGTGGACAGGGGGACAGTGGGGTGGACAGGGGGACAGTGGGGTGGACAGGGGGACAGTGGGGTGGACAGGGGGACAGTGGGGTGGACAGGGGGACAGTGGGGTGGACAGGGGGACAGTGGGGTGGACAGGGGGACAGTGGGGTGGACAGGGGGACAGAGGGGTGGACAGGGGGACAGAGGGGTGGACAGGGGGACAGAGGGGTGGACAGAGGGGTGGACAGGGGGACAGAGGGGTGGACAGGGGGACAGTGGGGTCCTCACTTGTTCGTAGGCTGTTGCTTGAAGCCTCCGCTCTCTCTGTCACTCTTCGCGCCTCCTGTCTCACTCTCCGTGCGGGACTGTGCTGGGAACTACACTTCCCAGCATGCAGCGCTGCACATGGAGCCCTCCATTACTGGGGTGGGGGAGCCGGCTTGAGCGGAGCGGAGCGGATATGCTCCCTGCCGAAGCCGAGCCGACCTGGCCCCGGCCCGAGCCTGGATTGTCGGGAATCCGGCCCTGGGTGGATTGGGCCGGATAAATGTCCTCGGCGGGCCGCATGTGGCCCGCGGGCCGTAGTTTGAGGACCCCTGGGTAAGAGTATACATCCCTTACCTTGGGTGGAGGACACACTATCCCTGAAGTTTTACATGCTTGCTGAGGCCTCTGTATCCCACTTTTGAACAACCATTTTCTGCGGGGGGACTTTTTATGTTTTCCACAAGATTTTTTTCACCTTTGGGACTTCCTTATTTGTGTTTTCACCCATTTTTCATATGCTTTGTACTTATTTTTGGGACTGATATTCACTATTCAGTTCTGATCACTTTTATTCATTATTTGGTCACATTATTTAATGTCTATGGTTTAGCGCTACATTTATACCATCCTGTACATTGACTAGACTGCTGGGAGGCCAGACTAGCGGATACATCCGAGGTAGCAAAGACCGCAGCGATTGTATTTGCACCGTTGCCGCAGGGAGACCAGAGCATCCTCTCACCCTCTGTTTCGCACCGCTGAATCTCAAGATATATTCTGTGGAGAAACTGAAGGGGGTCCTCTTTTGTACAGCAAGATCACAGCTGCATTACAGGGACTGGTGAGGGGGCACTTCCCATTGTTCACACTGCTAGCAGGGACTGAGTTACTGGAGGTAGGACAATGAGTATACCACACCTGTACCACATTTTTACTGCACTTATAATGCATGCTGGTTTATTGAAACTGCCGTCAAGTGCACCAATGCTTCTTAAAGGGCCCCAACGGTCGCCAGCAGAACAGCATAAAGGACTGCCCCTCCTATAAAACCATCCTGCAAGCCTGCTTTGTTCCCTCCTCCCCTTTCCTTCATTTCTATGGACAGTGCACATCCAGTTGGGTTTAGGCCTATTATAGTTGCCATTAAAGGATAAGGTCACCTTTCATAACATGTTACTTCCATATTTGGGGTGTAACATGTTATGAATGCACCAGCTCCCGCACCTCCCGCTCCCCTGCTGTGAGAGCTAGCAGGGGATTTTCTCTACCTGCTAGCTGTCAAATCTTTTAAAAACCGCAGCCATGCGTGTCTCCGTCCACATCACTCATCTGTAAATGGAAAACAACAAGGTCTGGCAGCCTTTGAGGCTGTTGGCTTGTAGTTTTCAATGAACTACCACGGTGCTGTGAGCGCCGTGGTAGTTCATTCATTCTTCCGGTCAGCAAGTATATGAGGTACGAGCAAGCCCATACACTCACAGATCTGCAGGAGACCTGCATGTCATAAAGGACCTGTGGATCGCTGGTGCAATGCTTTACAGGCCCCTGCAACAAAAAATAATAAATGCACATTTTTTTACCTGAAATTTTTTTTTTCTTTTTTGTGAAAAGGTGAACGTATCCTTTAATGCAATATAGTTCCTGTGTTTGGTAAATCAAGCTTTATTACTGCTCACTGCTGCACTTTAGGTGACCTTGCTACTGTTTATGCTGATCTGGACACCAAGTGTCCTCATATGCCTAGTCCTTTTTATTAATGGCCCTGTATACTAAATTGTGTTCTTACCATGGTTAACCCAGTTCTAGGTTTACCTCGTTAACTTCAATACCAGGCACGTAACCCCCTTCCTGCCCAGGCCAATTTTTGGCTTTCAGCGCTGTCACTTTCTAAATGACAATTGCGGTCATGCTACACTGTATCCAAACTAAATTTTATCATTTTCTTCCCACAAATAGAGCTTTCTTTTGGTGGTATTTGATCACCTCTGCCGTTTTTATTTTTTGCTAAACAAATATAAAAATACCGAAAATTAAAAAAAAAAAAAGAAGTTTTTCTTTGTTATAAAATTTTGTAAAAAAATTAGTTTTCTCCTTCCCCGAAAGGGCACTGACGGGGCACTGATAAGGCGGCACCGATGAGGTGGCACTGTTGGGCACTGATAGGCTGCACTGATGGGTACTTATGGGTGGCACTGATGGGCAGCCCTGCTGGGAACTGATAGATTGCACTGATAGGCATCACTGATGGCACTGGCAGGCAATATTAATGGGCACTGATTGGCAGCTGCCTGGGCACTGATTGGCATATCTCTGGTGGGCTAGGGTGGCATACCTCTTGGGGTTTATTTGTGGGCATCCCTGGTGGTCCTGGGTGGGCATCTGCGGGAGGGCTGCGCTGATGAACAATCAACAGAGACCCCCCTGTCAGGAGAGCCGCCGATCGGCTCTCCTCTATTCGCGTCTGTCAGACGCGAGTAAGAAAAAGCCAATAAACGGCTCTTCCGGTTTACATCGTGATCAGCCGTGACTGGATACGGCTGATCTCGTGGTAAAGAGCCTCCGTCCTTACTGATGCGGTGTGTCAGACTGACACACCACTGATCGCCATGCTGCGCGCCCTCACAGGCGTGTGCGGTCCTGCTGGACGTAATATGACGCTCAGACAGGATAACTGAACCACTTCCCGGACGTCATTCTGCTATAAGCTGGGCGGGAAGTGGTTAAATAACCAACATGTTATACTAAACTCCTCTGTGCTGTGGATTTGCACAGAGCAGCCTGGATCCTCCTCTTCTCGGGTCCCTGGCTTGAGCTCCTGGCCCCTCCCTCCTGTTGAGTGCCACCACAGCAAGCAGCTTGCTATGGGGGTACCAGAGATGAGCTGCAGCTCCCTGTGTTCATTCAGACACAGAGCTGCGGTTCGGCCCCCACCCCCTCTCTCTCCTGATTGGCTAACTGACTTTGATTGACAGCAGTGGGAGCCAATGGCGCCGCTGCTGTGTCTCAGCCAATCAGGAGGGAGAGTCCCGGGCGGCTGAGGGACTCGTGGACATCGCTAGATAGAGATGGGGCTCAGGGAAGTATTAGGGGGCTGCTGCACACAGAAGGCTTTTATCTTAATGCATACCCCTTTAAGTTTGCCTTTACTAATCGGCTCAGTGCTTATTTCTTTGATATAATAGTACTATTTGGTACTAAGTTTTACTTTCAGTGATTTTCTGTGATATTGCATGTTTTATACACTCAACCTAGTGTGTCAGAGGAGCTGACGTTCTTAAGAAGGTCGAGGCAAAGAACAGGGTACCCATCCTAAACAGTGGCTCCCGCGGGGATAGTGTTACACTGCCCCGAGTTCAACTTTCATATCCTGAAATGAAACATCAATGTATAGTTTTTCCCGTGACTCATTTCATATCTGATAAATACCATCATAAGACAATGTTACTTATGGGTTACCCTGCCTAGTTTCTCACGTTTATTCTGCTAAATATAAAATAATAGACTGTATGTTGCAGAGCTGGAAAATTAAAAGCAATAAAAGTATCAGGAAGAGAGCAGTAATCAGGGCGCTGTCACGCTGCGGAATAACAGTCAACAAAGCATACGTTGAAACAGATTTGTCATGCACCGACTGGCTGCTTCCTCAAGCGTTTCCCGTCTTGATTGCAGATTTTATGGCTGCACTATATCCTAAGCTGCAATCTAGCACATATGGGCACGACAGCATTCACAATAGAGCCTCCGCCAATGCTTCAAGGACGCCTTGGCAGAATAATTATTAGGAGGAGGATGGGAGAGAGGGACTCTGGACTGTATCCAGTACATGGCTAGCCTGGTAACTGCGCAACACTTAAAGTAGAACTCCAGGAAGCACTGTTTATTTTTTAATCTATCTTCACGTATATCTGAAGCCAATTATTTTTTATTTGGCTTTGGATAGAATGAGGAAGGACTAGACCCTCTGTTAGGATTCTATTGCCCTCTGTGGCCCAACCAGGGAGGTTTACCCCTAATAACTGACAGCTGGCATCTGACTGCTCTCAGGTAGAAAAGAACAAAAGAATCTGAAAACTTTGATGGTTACTGCTTCACCAGAGATAAACTGATGGATTGCTTGTCTACTGTTCCTCATACCACCATGGTATTTTTAATCCCTAGGGTGAAGCTAGGTCAAAAAAGCTTCTTCTAAATGTTAGATATCGTCTACATATCTGACCTTCACCAGAGATAATGCGATGGATTGCTTGCCCAGTGTTCCTCATGCCTCCGCAGTATTTTCAATTCCCTGGGTGAAGGTGGGGTAAAAGACTTTTTCTCAATGTCAGATCTTGTCCAAATATCAGACTTCACTTGAGATAATTCAATGGATTGCTTGCTCAGTGTTCCTCATGCCTCCATAGTATTTATAATCCCTTGGGTGAAGCTGCGGTAAAATAATTCTTCTGAATGTCAAATGTCATCCACACATCAGACCTTCACATGAGATCATTCAATAGATTGCTTGCCCACTGCTCCTCATGCCTCCATAGCAGTTTAAATCCACCAGGTGATGCTGGGGCAAAAGACTTCTTCTGAATATCAGATATCGTCCACACATCAGACCTTCACTAAAGATAATGTGAAGGATTGCTTGCCCACTGTTCCTCATACCTCCATGTTATTTTAAACCCTAGGGTGAAGCTTGTACAAAAAAAGCCTCTTCTAAATGTCAGATATCATCTACATATCTGACCTTCACCAAAGATAATGCGATGGATTGCTAGTCCAGTGTTCATCATGCCTCCAGAGTATTTTTAATCCCTTGGATGAAGGTGGGGCAAAAGACTTTTTCTCAATGTCAGATCTTGTCCACATATCAGACTTCACTTTCAATGGATTGCTTGCCCAGTGTTCTTCATGCCTCCATAGTATTTATAATCCCTTGGGTGAAGTTGGGGTAAGAGAATTCTTCTGAATATCAGATGTCGTTCACACATCGGATCTGCACATGAGACAATTCAATGGATTGTTTGCCCACTGCTCCTCATGCCTCCATAGCATTTTAAATCCATCAGTTGAAGCTGCTTCTTCTGAAGACTTCGGAATATCAGATATTGTCCACACATCAGAGTTTCACCAAAGATAATGTGAAGGATTGCTTGCCCACTGTTCCTCATACCTCCATGTTATTTTAAACCCTAGGGTGAAGCTTGTACAAAAAAAGCCTCTTCTAAATGTCAGATATCATCTACATATCTGACCTTCACCAAAGATAATGCGATGGATTGCTAGTCCAGTGTTCATCATGCCTCCAGAGTATTTTTAATCCCTTGGATGAAGGTGGGGCAAAAGACTTTTTCTCAATGTCAGATCTTGTCCACATATCAGACTTCACTTTCAATGGATTGCTTGCCCAGTGTTCTTCATGCCTCCATAGTATTTATAATCCCTTGGGTGAAGTTGGGGTAAGAGAATTCTTCTGAATATCAGATGTCGTTCACACATCGGATCTGCACATGAGACAATTCAATGGATTGTTTGCCCACTGCTCCTCATGCCTCCATAGCATTTTAAATCCATCAGTTGAAGCTGCTTCTTCTGAAGACTTCGGAATATCAGATATTGTCCACACATCAGAGTTTCACCAAAGATAATGTGATGGGTTGTATGCCCACTGTTCCCCATGCCTCCATGGTATTTATAATCCCTTGGGTGAAGCTGCTGCCAAAGACTTCATAAAGTGTTTTTTTTACCTTAATGCATTCTCTACAGACAAAAACCTTCTGTGATCAGTCCACCCCCCCCCCCCGCCCTCTAAATACCTGAGCCTGATCTCGATCCAGCAATGTGCCAGAGAACAATGTCTCTCTCACTCCTCATTGGCAGTGGGAGCCACTGGCAATCACAGTCTTTGAGGAGGGAGTGGAGGTAGATCCAAATCCAGATCTGTGTGTCAATGGACACACAGAGCCTGACTTGCGATCGACCCCCTACAAATATCCCTATAGCAAGAGGCTTGCTATGGGGGCACACATAAGAGGGGAGGATTCAGGAGCGCTGGTGGCGGACCTCGGAAGAAAATCAGGGCTGCTCTGTGCAGAACTATTGGACAGAGCAGGTAAGTATAACATTTTTGTTATTTTAAAAATAAAAAAAATGTTTTCCCTTACATTCACTTTAATGGCAGATTTTGTCAAACCATCATGTGACTCGACCACCGCAGTGCCAATCACATACGATGTCTGACATCGCAGCAGTGGGAACCAGCCCTTAGGATCGGTTCATACTGCTGCAACTTGGAATACAACTTGTGAGATCCCCAAGTAATGTGACTTGTAAAAATCACATTTAAGGCAATGAGAGCGGTCTTAATTAGTACTACTAAAGTCGCTCCGACTTTAGAAAAGGTGTACTACTTCAATGTGACTTGTGTCCATAAACTTGGAAGTCGCCTCCAAGTCAGATCCTCATCTTCATTGATGTGATTTGGATCAGACATTCCCTGATTTTTCCCTGAATACAAAGGCATTCCCTGAAGTTGCTTCAAAGTCACGCTGAAGTGGTGCCAAAGTAGCTGGGCAAAGTAGCACTTTCAGGTCACGGCAGTGAGAACCGAACCTGAGGACCAGTTCACACAAGTCACGCCCCACTAACGGCAATGGAACCGTTCTAATCGGTGTGACTCAAGTTACTCCGACTTAGAAAAAGGTTCCTGCACTACTTCAGGGTGGTTTTAGCATGGCTTGCATTGACTTCCGTTAAGGTAGTCGTATGCAAGCCGCGATGAAGTTGCGCTGAGCACGACTTTGAAGCCGCACCAGTGTGAACTGGCCCTTAAAGTGGAACTTTAGGCTATATAATTAAAATTGGTGGACAGACAGGATTTCTTCTGAGCTACTTACCTGCCGGTCCACCCTTGTACAGTGAGCAGTGCAAAAGCAGCTCGCTGTACGAATTCGGCAATGCCGAATCTGGCTGAAGTCCCGCACATGCACGGGAGTGACGTCATCTCTGCCTGACCAATAACAAGAACCGGTGATGGAGACCCGGAAGCTAGACGCCTGAAGATGTCAGTGGCTGGGCGGGGAGCTCAGGAAAGCTGCATTCACTGGAGCGGAGGTGAGTAATGCTCTGCTTTAAATGAATGGGTTTAGTTTTGCGTGGAAGTGGAACTTTACTCAGCTTGGCTCCAGCGATGCGGCGTCCCCGAGCTCCCTGCCCGGCTGCTGACATCTTCGAACGGGCGGACAGATTCAGCATTGCCAAATTAGTAAAGTGAGCTGCGTGCGGCTGACTGTACAAGGGCCGACAGGCAGGTAAGTGACTTCAATGCAGAAGAGACAAAGCATTAAAAAGTCCTGCCTGTCCGCCCCTTTTTAACTTTGGCCTAGAATATCAGTTTTTGGCAAAGCTAACCACCAATCTGAACACAGCGCCTGCAACTGTTTCCCAGAACAAGAAACACGACATGCAAATCGGATATCAAGTTCAGTCTTTCTATAAATATTCTACTGCTGACGGCTCATCATTATAGAGAATTCACATTTACTCTAATTAAACCAACAACACAAAGGGAAAAAAAAAAATCTAATTAACTACTGACGAGGTTTTATTCTCCGCTTCTAATAATTACAACCAAACAAATCATTAAACTGTCAGCACAAGGAAAAAATAAAACTCCTTAAATCGTGCATGTATCCACGACGTGGTCTACGCCTCCTATTTACTGTCTCGTTAAGATGCTGCTTAAGGCTTAAAAAAAAAAAAAAAGAAACCAAAAGGGTTTAAAAAAAAAAATTAAATATCAAAACAATCCCAATTTATTTTTTAAAATAAATGAAAGTTATGATTACTTTTGTTAGGGCAATATAAGCTACGAAGTTCCATTTTATATTCTTTTAACAGTAAAAAGGGTAACGGCGAGCCTGGCCATTGTCTCCTGTTTAGTGCTCTCCATCACACTGCCAAGGCGCACCGTTCCATTGGCTCCTCCACCACGCTCAGATGACAAATGCAAAAAAAAAAAAAAAGAAAAAAAAAAAAGGAAGGCGATTTGAGAGGGAATGGCAGATGGGTGGGGCTTGGGGGTCAAAGATATTAGCCAATTAGAAAAGAAATATGTTTACACTCCATGCATCCTATGGGGTATTGGTCACCCAAACTTTTTACAGGATAAGAGACCAGCATCCATTGCCACTTTGGTCACATGTGGTCCCAAAGGATCATGCTAGCTAGGAAATACCATTGCTTTTGTTGAGGAGGGATGTTTTATTGTACAAGTTAAAGTATAACTAAAGGGAAAACTTTTTTTTTTTTAGTGTTGAACAGAGTAGAGATGGATTAGAACACCTGTCAGTGTCCTCGTTAAGGAGATTCACCGTCTCGATTTGTCCCGTTTACCATTATCATTGAAAGTGAAAGTAAATCCCAAGTTTTGGGCCCCCAGAGTAATAATAAAGGGGAAATCTTCCAATGGGGACACTAGTTCTGACCTGGGGGGCCCCCAAGGAACTCCCTTAACTATGGTACTTGCCTACTGGGCACTTTCACCCCCTTCCCAGGCCAATTTTTTTCTGCGCTGTCACACTTTGAATGACATCTGCGCGGTCATGCAGCACTGTACCCAAACTAAATTTTTACCATTTTTTTGAGACAGAGCTTTCATTTGGTGGTATTTAATCACCACTGGTTTTTTTATTTTTTGCTAAAAAACAAAAAAACGAAAGACAGAAAATTTTGGGAAAAAAAAAGTTTTTCTTAGTTTCTATTATAAAATATTGTAAATAAGTATTTTTTCTCCTTCACTGATGTGCGCTGATGAGGCGGCACTGGTGAGCACTGATAGGTGGCACTGATTGGCGGCGCTGATGGCATCACTAATGGGCACTGCCGCCATCATATGACGTCGACCCAGAACAAGAGAGCCGCCGCCCGCCAATTTTCAGTTTTCACCGCTGTTGTCCTTTGAATGACAATTGCGCGATCATGCAACACTGTACCCAAACTAAATTTTTTGCATTTTTTTGAGACAGATAGAGCTTTCTTTTGGTGGTATTTAATCACCACTGGGTTTTTTTGCTAAAAAAAAAAACTAAAAAAAGGACCGAAAATTTTTAAAAGAAAAAAAAAAAGATTTTCTTAGTTTCTGTTATAATATTTTGTAAATAAGTAATTTTCCTCCTTCACTGATGTGCGCTGATGAGGCTGCACTAATGGGCACTGATGAGGAGGCACTAATATGCAACACTGATGAGCACTGATAGGTGGCACTGACTGGCATTACTAATCGGCACTGCCGACGTCATATGACGCTGACCCAGAATGAGAGAGCCGCCGCCTGCCTGTCATTTGACAATACGGTGGGCGGGAGATGGTTGATTTGCAGGGATTTCCTCTTACTTCCTGTTTAGCTATGGGACAGGATGTAAAAGGGAAATCTCCGCAGAGAGACACAGATGGCCAAAAAAAAAAAAAAAAAATCTGCCAGGGGTTATAACCCTCCCTTGCTCAATCTGAAATGAAAAAAAAAAAAAAAAAAAGTTTTGCCTATATTTCTATTTTAATAGACCTGAACATAGTCATTTGCAAGAGTGCGTACACATGACCCCCCATTACGCAAATAGAGTGTACATTTTGGCACCACATATTGGAAGTTAAGAAGTTGTATATGATCTTTTTTTTTGCACATCGTGATAGCAGCACAGCAGTGGTGGTGGAACTCTTTTGGCTCAATTCAGGAAGGACTGGTCACACATTTATTTTGTCTTATGTTATTTATCAAACGGAACAATTCATTAGGAGTAGTTTCAAGCTTTTTTTTTTTTATATGCATGGACAATTTACAATGGTTATGTTTGAGTATTTTTGTTCTTACACACAGTGCATGTTTGTTGGGCAAATTTATTCGTTATTTTGTATTAGGTGATTAAGGTTGAGCGGCATTATTTTTGCAATCTTCAAATCTTTGGATATGGGAAACACAGCACAGTGTGAGCAGCAACATTAGTAAATTTGGAGGATTGAGGTTATAGCACTTTACTTTACATAGTTGCTTAGTAAGGTTGAATAAAGACCCCAGTCTATCCAGTTCAACCTGAGTGAGTGACTTATTTGCAGTATATATAAAAATAGTGCTGCTGCGCAGAGATTATTTGGTATATGTAAATGAAGGTTGTTGTAGTGATGGGACGGGCCTGTGATTTCCTGTACTCACAGTATGTCCTCCCCATTTGGCCCAGGAGACTGAGGACGTACTGTGAGTACAGGGAGTCACAGGCCTGTCCCATCACTACAACAACCTTCATTTTACATATACCAAATAATCTCTGTGTATACTCACAGTATGTCCTCCCAATTTGGCCCAGGAGACTGAGGACATACTGTGAGTACATCACAGTGCTGTGTGTGCGCTAGATGTCAATCCAGGAAGACTGGGGACAACTTGTGGCAAAAAGTAAGTACTGTGGGGTACACCTTCTTAATGAGTATTACAGCAAGGCCTGCTTTTTTTGTTTAAAGAACGTACATTTTTTAAGCTCTTATTCAATCCCAAAGGGAACTACGGCTGCTTGTAAACATACACAGCCCGTGTAGATGGATCGCACAGCGTTGAGGGGTTTTGCAATTTTATGAATGAAAGATCAGTACTGTCGGGGCCAGTGCCATGTACGACTCGGTGTTGATTATTCATCGGGTCTGTGTATGTTTAGAAGAACCAGCAGACAGAACACACAGCACCACAGGCTGTGTTACCTTTTACAGGTGGCATCGCTGGTCTCCATATCGCCCCCTGTTGCTAGAGACTAGAGCTGTCTCTCACAAATCTGTCTCCTTCTTAGCAGCGTTGTTGGACAGCTGGGGGAGGAAAACTACCTGACCATGCTATTTAGCAACAGCAAGACGGATCCCAATGGGACCAAGTGCTACATGCAGTTGATCCCCTTAGATAAATAAATAAAACATTTTTTAAATTGTTATTGAGACTCTTGAACTTTTTTCCCATCTGCCCTGGCACTGAGTGGGAAAGAGCGGCCGATCATATGACCACTGTGATTGGCTGTCACTGTGGTCAGTTGAGTGGGAGCCCTTCCCGGCGGCTACCAATCATTAGTAAAGGGGGGAGGAGTTAGTGAAACACTGGAAAACCCAAATACACCTGCCAACATCACAATATGCAACTAGAAAGGAAATTATCCCAACATGGACTTTTTATAGGCAGGTTAGGGGAGTGTGAAAGAGTATTAAAGGTATAAAATATAACAAAGTTTGTCACATAAAGTAAAAACAATTCCCAAAAGAAGGACAGTAAAACACATGGAAGCATAGCATGATATAAATAAATACAAAACAAGCACCCAATTTGTGAGGTAGGCTGTAGCACCGAGCCGGCCAAGATGGAGTAATGGCCCAACAGGCTTCAAGGTGTTGACATCCGTTGGGCCATTACTCCATTTTGGCCGGCTCGGTGCTACAGCCTACCTCACAAATTGGGTGCTTGTTTTGTATTTTTGTATTTATTTATATTATCATGCTATGCTTCTATGCATTTTGCTGTCCTCCTTTTGAGAATTGTTTTTACTTTATGTGACGAATAAACTTTATTATATATTTTTTTTGTTTCATAAAGTTTTATTGCTTGAACACAGTTGCATAATACAACATAACATTGTCTTGATCACATATTCTCAATAATATAACATTGGGGTTGTAAAAAGATTTTGCATTACACAAAATTTTTTTACAGTGGTTTCAATATGTTTTAGAGTATAACAGGGATATACATTTTTCTGCATATAGTACAGATGAAAAAAAAAAAAAAAAAAAAAAGTTATATTTTATACGTTTGTAATACTCTTTCACACTCCCCTAACCTGTCTATAAAGTCCACATTGGAGCAATTTCCTTTCTAGCTACCAATTATTAGTGGAGACCAAGATCTGTCTTTCACAGCTCTGTCTCTGTGCTGGGAGCTCGCTCTCAGCACAGAAACATCGGCTGCCCAGCGGCGCATATGTGCGGCCGTAAAAGTGGGGGTAAACTCCCATGGATGATTTTTACCTACAGAGACAAAATTAGGTATAAACAGCTGCTGTGCACTGTGTTCTAATACAAAACACTATAACATACAATAAACTAATAGTGTAGCGCACCAGTGTTACTATAGTACAGAGATGGCAAACCTTGGCATCCCGGATGTTTTGGAACTACATTTCCCATGATGCTCACCTACACTGCAGAGGTCATGTGCATCATGGGAAATGTAGTTCCAAAACATCTGGGATGCCAAGGTTCACCATCACTTCTATAGTACATATAATTGTACTGCAATATTCCAAAAAGTGAATACAAAAGTGAACAAAAATTAAATATATGTGAGTCCAACAAACAGTCCAAAGGAGAAAATAGCAGTTTTGATAGTCCCACAGCCGTGATGGAAGTAAGAATCTTTAGGCAAGCCTGGTGACACCTCACACTCTCGTGCTCTGCTTACCAGATACATTGTGACCCCCCTGATTAGAGTGGTCAACATGCGCTTTTTGTGTGAAAAGCAATCCAGAAATCCCAGCAGGTCGGAGGATTCCCCCTCACAGAAACGGCATCAAGAGCGGATCCGAGTCATACATAAAAACAGAAGCACTCTGATAGTGTAATATTGCTAAAATCTGTACATTTATTTAAACGAAAGAGGATACACTCACATACTTCACAGGCAAATAAAGCATAAACTGCAGCGTGACAGAGACCGACAAACCGGACTTTTCTAAAACAAAGATGGCTGCGCATGCGCGGTGGTGTGCGTACGTAGCTCTTTTGGATGCATTTCATCACATCTGACGTCATCAGGGGCACGCACACACACCTCCCCATGCTCCTTTTTACCTATAGGTAAGCCTTACTATAGGCTTACCTATAGGTACAGTAAATATCTCCTAAACGGCGCAGCGTTTAGGAGATATTTACTTGCGAAGCCACCGGCGCATGCGCTTTGAAGGGACGGCATTCCGTGCCATTCCTTCAGAGCCCTGCACTTTGAACAGCATGTGTGGGAGTGACGTCATCAGGGCTCGTCCAAAGGACCAGAGCCCGTCAACCTGGAAGGAAGACCGGGTTGAAGATGGAAGCTCTGTCAGCATGCCACCGGAGGGCTTCGTTTTAAGGCAAGTTTCACATAATGGGCTAGTATGAGATGCATACAAGCACATTATAACTTTGCCTTGCGGGTTTAAAAAAAAAAAAAAAGGCAGTTTACTACCGCTTTAAAGCCTACCCTTCCTTCTGCCGCACATATGTGTTAGGAGGTCATAAAGGAGTAAAAAAAAAATCCCCTGGGGGACCACATAAAGATGTTGGAAACTGTGCTTTAAATAAAGTTTATTGAAAATTGATGCTTGTGTATCCATGATGGCTAGGTAGGCATTGCCTTTCTCGATGGGCTTGCCGGTGTTCCGCCAAAATCGGCGACCCGTCAGATTAGGTACCGAAAGTGACGTTCCGTCAGCTGCGCATGCCTTCCACCGCTACCTGGTTTGCTAATCTGACAGAACACCTGCAGTCAGAAGGCGCCAGCGGACATCTTACTACACCCAGCTATGTCTTGAATTCCAGAGTCATTTTAGCAATAAAGTGAGTGGATATAAATAAATATAGTATAGTGACATCTGTGATGCTGTTTGGATTACATTGTGAAAGAAGCTGGACGCCAGCAGTAGGAAGGTGGCGGAGGCCATGTTGGTACACCCCACACTGCTCAGCACCCAACCCTTAAGGCTTTCAAAATTAAACATCCAAACAGCATCACAGATGTCAATATAATATATTTATTTGTATCCACTCACTTTATTGCCAAAATGACTTTGAAATTCGAGACGTAGGTGGGTGTAGTAAGATGTCCGCTGCCGCCTTCTGATTGCAGGTGTTCTGTCAGATTAGCAAACCTGGTATCGGTGGAACGAACATGCACAGCTGACAGGATGTCACTTCCGTTACCTAATCTGGGTCACCGATTCGGACGGAACACCGGCACATAAGCAGACATTAGTTATCACCTCCTCAGCCATAAACAATAGACTGTTTATGTAGACTGTGGAAAAGATAGCGAGATTTCAGTGTTGTGCAGGGATGGACGGAGAGGCAGCCTATCTGGCAGTCCGGTTATTTGGAGAAGGAAGGCAGTAATGAATGTTGAATAAATGGCCAGAGCAGGGAAATTTAATACCTGAGCGAACTTGTGTATCTGTTCCACCACGGCGGCGAAAAGTGCGTTGACGCTGTCATCGATGAGCGTTTGCATGTAATGCACGGCTTCCTCGTCAGACAGATCCAATCTAAATTTATCCTGTACCTGGAGGAGGAGAGAGAGAGAGGTGTGAAAGATTAATGACGGGTGGAGAGGAGATGCAGCACAAGTGAACAGTTTCGGCTTTTAGCGGCAGATCTTACACACGAAGCAATGGCCTGATTTTGCTGCACTGGGCTGGTAAAGGGTATTTATAGAATTCAGAAAGTAATTTTTTTTTCTTTTTAAAGCTGAACTCCAGAATAGATAAATATTGTCGAAGTGTCTAATGAGTCATGTGAATTCTTTCTTGAATCTTGGTGTGTTTTGTGCATTTCTTCCAGATCTGTTCAGTAATCCAGTGTGAGACTTCCTGTAATAAAGACCGCTCACTGCTGCTCTCTCCTTGTGCAGGCAGACTGGTCTGGTCTCCGCCCCCCTCCTGAAGTTTTCTGCAGGCAGCCTGTAGTGGGTGGGGCCTGCTGCTCAGCTCTGCTCTGTACAGTGATGATGTCACTACTAACTTCACAGGGTAATAATTGGATTTTCAATAGCATTTGGTGGACACAAAGTAGATTTATATCCCTTGTGGCTATTGAGGAATATATTTAAAGGAAAGTTTATTTGTGGCTCGAGTTCAGCTTTAACCACTTTAAGACCAGCCGCCGCAGTTGTACTGCGGCAGGTTGGCTCTCCTGGGCGAAATCGCCATCATTGTACGTCGGCCGCCTTAAGAGCTCTAGGGGGTGTGCACACCCATGGCATGACACTGGAGCCAAAGCGCGGGGCCGCGATGTCTGCCACCCAACCGCGACCCTGAGAGAGACAGAACGGGGATTTGTCAATGTAAACAGACAGATCCCCGTTCTTTCAGGGGAGGAGAGACAGATCTGCTGTTTCTAGTAATTAGGAACAGTGATCTGTCTCCTCCTCCAGTCACTACACTCCACCACAGTTTGAAACACCTCCCTAGGGAATGCCAGTGGCTTCTCTGGGGGTGCGTCGATTGACAATTAACAGTATTATAGGCATTGCAGCACCGCCTCTGCCTGTCTGACAGCAGCAGCTCGGTGCCATAAGGAGGCTCCTCCACAGCCGAGGAGTGGATTTCCCTCACTCTGAAATGCTTGCAACTGGCAAACAGAGGGAGACCTGTAATAAAGGGAGGGGGGATCTGCTTTGGAGGGGATCAGCTGGGTGGTGGTGGAGGGGGGGGGGGGAGGGTGTCTGTACTGAGGAAGGGCTGTATGCAGGGTGGTTGCTCTGTACTTGGGGATGGGCTGACTGTAGAGTGATTGGGCTGATGGTCACTGATGGGGCTGCACTGATCAGTGGCCCGATTATCAGTGTAAACGTCCCCCGTCAATGGACAGTTATCGGCTTTCCTTTCCTCGTGCTTTGAAGGCGCTGAGGAAAGGAATTGTCGATAACTGGCATTTGTTTACATGTGATCAGCTGTGATTGGGCACAGCTGATCACATGGTAAAGGGCCACTGTGATTGGCACTTTACCTCGATCACAGAGTGTGTCAGATGTGTGCCCTGGGGAAAGGATCTGGGGGGGGGGGGGGGGGAAACGTCGATAGACACCCACCCAAAACTGGACGACCACGCACTCTCTTTTGGCTGTAGCGCGGTGGGCAAGCGGGAGGCAGATGCAGATGGCTGACAAAAGCCCAGGCGCCAGGACGCAATTTCTAGTCACCATGGTGACCTGGATTACTTGTCTGTGATGCATCTCAAGCTCCTTTCTTACCACCAAATTAAACATACTGCATGTTAAGAAGGTGGGTAATAACATGGAAGCCTGAACTCTGGAAATGGAAGCAAGACTATTTACCGATAAAGTAAAAACCTCTTTACTTGTTAATAGACCCCTACAGTATCATTCGAACACACATAGCGGCTTGTAGACAACATACACTTGGGTCATGTCAAGGCGCTCCTGTGATATCTGTAGCAAAACAGGGAAAAAGAAAAACGATTCTCTTAATTAACAGAGAAATGTGACTCCGCAAACCTATTAAGGTTCCTCTATCCCAATTAGGGAAGACATAGAGGACACAATCTCTTCTCCGTAGCTTCAGGCTTGCTTTGACCTCAGTGAACTCTGCCTGAGCAGGAAGGAGGTGAGGCGGAAAATACAATCAGCGCTATTATTTTGATGAAAATTTACATGACCCCTCTTCTCCCTGACAAAGATCTCTGGCAGATCTTCTCAGCCTCTGTATTTAAGAAATCTTAAAATGCTTGCAGACTGGATGGAGATAGTGTAAAAAAAAACGAGAATGTGAAGTACGGGTCAGCGACAGATTTTTTAAAAAAATTATTATTATATAGGCTTTATATTGTGCCAACAGTTTTTGCAGTGCTTCCCAAAACAAAGGCAGACTGTATTAGTTGGGGCTCGTTCACATGTGCGGCCGCCCCTCTGGAAAGCAATTTGCGGCAGATCGGTTAACACACGGGCATCTGATCAATGAAAAAGGGGCCTGCTTTAAAGCGGTAGTAAACCGCTGTTTTTTTTTTAACCGGCAATGTCATAATGTGCTAGTATGCACCTTATACTATCACAATACGTGAAACTTACCTTAGAATAAAGCCCTCCAGTGGCGCGCTGTTACCGCTGAAGGCACTTTCATCTTTACCCATTTTTCCTTTCGGGTTCGCAGACTCCGCCTGTGTAAGTGGCCAGAGCCTCAATGACGTCACTTCCATGCATGCGCACAGGAGCCGCCATTTACGGCTGAGGACTCTGAAGGAACTGCACGGGTATGCTGTTTCTTCAGAGCGCATGTGCCAGTGACCTCACGGGCTGCATCTACTGAAAGTATCTCCTAAACGGTGCAAGTTTAGGAGATATTTACAGTACCTATAGGTAAGCCTAACTATAGAGGCTTACCTATAGGTAAAAATCATGCATGGGAGTTTACTCCCTTTTTAACCTCCAAAATGTCAAACCACTGCACCGCAACTGCACGTAGTGCACCTACTTGCATAGGTCAGCTGAAAACAACGTGTCATTTAACTTTTTCTGCAGTGACGGCATGGGTACAGCCCTAGGCGGCGGCACTGTTGTATTTAGGTGGGCAGTTAGGGGCTGCAAAACTACAGCTAAACTGCCTGCTTTTTACACCCCCCCCGCCGCCCGAGTGAGTGAAACCTTACAATACAATTTGAGTGCTGAGGCTAACAATCTAAAAGGAGACGTGAAACAAAAGGTATTAACTGTGGAGGATTGAGGAGTCTGTGTCCTCTGTCTCAAAAGTGAGACGTTGGATTTTTGTTTAGACCCCTGATATCTCACAAGGGCTATTAAACAACGTAAAAATAAATAAATACAAAAATTGTAAAAAAATCATAATAAAAAAAAGTGGTTGTAAACCTCCATTTTCAACTTGTACCTATAGGTAAGCCTATAATAAGGCTTACTTATAGGTACAGTAAATACCTCCTAAACGTGCGCAGTTTAGGAGATATTTACTCTCTACTGCGCCGATGATGTGAAGAAATGGCTCTCCTTGCGTGACTGACGGCATGCGTGGGAGTGACGTCACGTGACACCGGCCAGTCACAGAGTCTGAGTCCGTGGCCCCCAGAAGGAAGAGGGGCACAGATGGATGCGGCCACCAGTGGGGACAGCATGGGCTTCATAGGCAGTTAAGTGCCACATGGATAAAAAGGGGTCCCCCATTGAAAATGTCACCTATGACGAAACGCGTCTGGGCGGACACGCATTGACGTCACCACGCTGTCTGTGAGAAGGACGGGCTTTTATGTCTGCCGGCTGGCATTTGGTCTATAAGTTTTTATCTATGTAAGTGCAATGCATTCTTTTATAAATAAATGATATGCAGTATTACGCTATGGTCAGTTTCTCCCTTCTTTGAGCATTCCCCGGAGTACAGTCCATTATATCTTCGATCCAGTGGGACGCCTAGGGAGTTGTTACCATCAGACCTATGACTAGGGGCAGTCCCGTGTCAGTTCAGCAGCTGTCCTTGGAAGATAAAGGCCGTGGCTGGGTTACAGTCGATTGCTTCTTGCCTCCTGCCGTTCGGTAAGCAGGCAATTCCTAAGGTGGTCGGGCACTTTTTATTGGTGAGAAGTCACTGTAGTGTTTATTTGATCAATTTATGGACTATTGATTTATTATTTACGGACTGATTCACCGTTTATTTTTTCACATTTATTTTTCACAATTTGTATTACATTTTTCATTATATTTACTTGTGTTCTGAGCGCAGCTCCTTTTTATCCATTTATCTATTTGTGTTATCCCACTATTGAGTTGCTGCTTTGATGCATACTCTTAGTCTAGCGCGTTTTTTTATTCATATGCTGAGTTAAGTGCCACATAATGGGCTAGTATGCGATGCATACTAGCCCTTTATGCTTTTACCTCGCAAGGAACAAAAGAAGTAAAACCCATCTTTAAGGGCTCATTCTCTAAAGTATTCTGGTTGCATGAATGAGTGGTTCGTCAAAGTAGCAGAAGCCACCTGTTAGGCTTGGTTTACTGTTCCTGTCAACTAGGCTGTAGGGAGCCCCATGATTTCTAACAACAGCCCTGGGCTTCCCTGAAGAGATGGGTTTTCAGGGACTGCCTAAAAGCAGACAGAGTAGGAGACAGATTGGGGTAGGGAGTTCCAGAGGATGGGAGAGGCTCTGGCGAAGTCTCAGAGATGAGCATGGGAGGAAGTGATGAGGGAGCTAGAGAGCAGGGGGTCTTGAGAGGTGCAGAGAGGACAGTTTGGGTGATATTTTGAGACAAGATTGGTGATGTAGCTGAGGACTTGAAGTTTTGGATGACTTTGTATGTTGTGGTTAGTATTTTGAATTTTATTTGTTTGGAGGAAGAGAAGCCAGTGGAAAGGTTGGCAAAGAGAGGTAGCAGACACTGAGCAGTTGGTAATATAGATGAGTCTGGCTGCAGCATTCATGATGGACTGAAGAGGGGACAGTGTTTGTAAAGGAGGTCCAACAAGGAGGGAGTTAATGAATGAGTAGCATGTTGGTGTCATGTTTGTTCGTATTTATACAGAGATGGCAGCTCAACAGACTTATTTACAGTGCATTGTGGCATAGTCACAGGAACTAACCGCATATTGCCTTGTAAATAATCATTATTAACCGCTTGCAGACCAGCTGCCGTCATTATACTGCGGCAGGTTGGCATGGCTATGTGAATCTCCGTAGGTGCACGTCGGCTGCTTCAAGAGCGATAGGGGGCGCTCCGGACCCGATGCGCGTGTCCACTGGCCACCCACGATCACTCCACAGAGAGCCAGAATGGTGATCTGTGTGTTGAGGGGAGGGAGACACCCTGCCAAACAATAGCCATCAGACCTTATACGGCAGCCCGCAGTACACTGCGGCGAAAGCCGAAATCTCGGCTGCTCGAACATTAACTTGATAAAATTTTGTGAACATATGCACTGGAGACCAGGTGAAAAGCCCAGGAGGTTCCTACACCCCTGGTAGAATGAGCTCTCACCCTAAGGGAGGAGCTTTACGCTTCAGACCATAGGCCTGAACGACCAATTGACGGACCCAATTGGCAATGGAAACTTTGGAAGCTGCCTGCCCCTGCTTGGATCCTTTTGGTAAAACAAAAAGAAGTCTAATCCTCAGATCTCCACAGAGCTAGACAAATAAACCTTGACTGCCCCAGACAACGCCCAAAGAATGCAGTCGTCTCTCTCCTGCCGAACGAGACAGAGAAAAAAAGAAGGCAAATAATGTCGTGATTTAAATGAAAGGCCGACACATCTTTTGCCAAAAAGGATGGAACAGGTCTTAACATGACCCTGTCATGGTGAAGGATCAAGTATGGTTCCCTGCACGAAAGGGCTGCCAACCCTGACACCCTTCTAGCCGAGGTGATGGTCATCAGGAAGGCTAGCTTGCGTGACAGCAAGTCTAATGGAATTTCCTTGATGGGCTCAAATGGTTGTTTCTGTAACACAGACAGCACCAAGTTCATGTCCCAAGGACACATAGGTGACCTAATGGGGGGAAGCAAGCGAGTTGCCCCCTGCATAAAGGTTCAGACCAGTGAATGGGAGGCTAAAGGCCTTTGGAAGAATACTGATAATGGGGACGAAACTGGACCTCTGATTGTACTAAAAGCCAATCTGATTTCCACAACTGACTGTAGAAAAGAGGGAATTCTCCCAATCACGTATTTCTGAGGATGCCATTTTTTGGCTTCACACCAAGCAATATAAATCTTCCAGACCTTATGATAGATCTTCCTAGTGACAGCTTTTCTAGCATTCACTAGGGTAGACACCACTGGTCCCGAGATGCCACGGTCCTTTAACACCCTGGCTTCAAATAGCCATGCGGTCAAATTTAGAGACTGTAAATTGGGGTGGAATATAGGACCTTGAGACAGTAGATCGGGGAGACGTGGAAGCGTCCATGGCCCGCCTATTGTCAGTCTCACAATCTCCGGAAACCAGGGCCCTCTGGGCCAGGCTGGTGCCACCAGAATGACTGGAACTCCCTCTCTCCGAATCCTGCGCAACAAATGTGGAAGGAGAGGGATCGGAGGGAAAGCATAAACCAGGGAGTACTGGCTCCATGGAACTACCAGAGCATCTGCTCCGATTGCTAGAGGATCTCTTGCTCGGGACACAAACTGCTGTAGTTTGTTGTTGAACCTGGATGCCAGTAGGTCGACCTCTGGCCATCAACAACGTTGGCAAATTTCCTGGAACACCCCTGGGTGTATGGACCATTCCCCCGGGCAGATCTGCTGGTGGCTGAGATAATCTGCCTTCCAGTTCTCTACTCCTGGGATATGGACGGCCGATGGAATCAGCACATGTCCCTCTGCCCAGGCTAGTATGTGGTTCATCTCCTTCGGGGCTGAACGACTCCTGGTACCGCGTTGGTGGTTTATATAGGCCACTGCAGTGGCATTGTCGGACTGAACCATGATAGGGTAGTCCTGAAGCTCCACCCTCCAGGACCATAGGGCCAGTCGTACTGCCCATAATTCCAGGACGTTGATGGGCAGGATCTGTTCTGTCCTTCACAATTTCCCCTGAGCTGTGAGCCCTTCTAGGGTCGCTCCCCAGTCTGAGAGACTGGCATCTGTAGTCAGTACTCTCCAAGTTACCGGGAGGAAGGATCTTCCCTTTTGCAGGTTCTGATCCTGTAACCACCAGTTTAGGCTTAAGCGTACCCGAGGGGATAAGAACATTGGATAATCCAGGGCTTGTCCTCTCCTGTTCCAAGCCAACAAGATGTCTTGTTGTAGAGGCCTGGAATGGAACTGGGCATAGGGCACCGCCTAGAAGGAGGATACCATCCTCCCTAAAAGACTCATACAGAGCCGAATGGAGGGTTGTCTGGTGCCCCTTATCTGATGCACCTAATCCTTCAGGGCACAGATCCTTGCGGGTGGCAAGAATACTCTTGCTTGGACCATATCTAGGATGAGACCTAAATACTTTAGACTTTGAGCTGGTCTCAAGGTTGACTTTTGGGTATTTATGATCCAGCCTAAGCTTTCTAAATACCACACTGTGCATGTTATGCTCCGTTCTAGAGCCTGTAGTGAGTGATCTCTGAGTAGGAGGTTGTCCAGATACCCAAGCACCAAGATCCCTTGGGCCCTTAAAAGACCCAGTACTGGTGCTAGGACCTTTGTGAACACCCAGGGAGCTGTAGCAAGTCCGAAGGGTAGAGCCACAAACTGAAAATGACGTTCCTCTACTGCAAATCGCAGGAACCTCTGATGAGGCTGAAAGATAGGTACGTGTAAATATACGTCCTTTATATCGATGGAGGCTAGAAAGTCTCCCATCAGGAGTGAGGCTACTACTGAGCGGACAGACTCCACCCAAAAGGACTGGATCAGTAGATACTGGTTCAGGGATCTTAGGTCCAAAATGGGCCTTGTGTCCCAGTTTGGTTTTTGAACCGTAAACAAGTTTGAGTAAATGCCTTTTTTGGATACAGGAACCTTTACAATTGCTCCTTGATGCACTAAATGATGTAGTGCCTGAAGCAATAAGTCTCTTTTTGGAGGATCCGAGGGAACGCTGGATCTTAAAAACTTCTGAGGGGGAACCCTACAACTCCAGATTGTAACCACGGGATATAGTTGAGGTGACTCACTCGTCCTGAATTATTGTTCTCCAAATGTCCGCAAAGTGCAACAGCCTTCCTCCCACCCAATGGAATGGGGGCGTCCCCTCAAAAGGAGGGCTTGGTGCTGGGTTTAGAAGAATTTTGGACCCAGGGCTTTTTCTGGCCCTGGCCTTGAGGCTTGCTTCTGGCCCTAGCGCCTTGTTGGCGGTGGAACTGCCTTGGCGCTGAGACATTTAAGGAAGCAGTCCCTGAGGTTTTAAATGAAGGACGCCTGGTGCTTTTCTTCACAGGAAGTAGAGAATTCTTCCCTCCGGAAATCTTTTGGATATATTTGTCCAAATGATCACCACGAAAGGGGAAACTTGCCAATAACTTTTTACAAGGAAGCTCGGCTGACCAGTTCTTAAGCCACAAAAGTCTATGCATATGTACAGACAAGAGAGTCAAATGAGAAACCTGCTGTTTTGAATCCTTTAAGGCTTCAACAGCAAAACACAGCGCTCGAGGAATATCAGTCTTATTTTCGGGCAGATCATCCTCCCGATTAGGCCTGTCAGGCCGTCTGATCTGATCATTTACGAACTGGCAGATACCAAATGCTGCAACAGCTGGCTGAATAGCTGAACTGGCCAAACACAAGGAAGCTTTTAATAATGACTCCAATTTCTTGTCAACAGGGTCTTTTTCAAGCCCTGTGCATTATCTACCGGACAAGTTAAGTTCTTGTTTAAGAAAGAGACTGCTGCATCTACGGCTGGGATGCTCCACTTAACAAACTTTTCATTCATGGGATATAAACGGGAAAACCTCTCAGGAGTAACAAAACTCCTGTCAGGATGTTCCCAATCAGCATACACTGCCTGTCCCAACAGAGGGTGTAAGGGGAAAGCCTGTGTGGCCTGAAGAGGCTTCAGGGATCCCAAAGAGGACCAGGGGGGGCTCAGAACTTAAATACAGAACAAACCATTTCAGTAAGAGTCAGGAGCAAAAGCTTCTTTGATTGAGTGGCAGACACCAAATGGATATCTTCTTATTGCTCTAAAGCAGACTCATCCGCCAGGCCATCCACAGAATCCTGAGCTTTTAGCTCTTCCCCATCCTCCACCCATTCCTGCTCCAGACTTGGAGACTCCGGGGAGAGGTATCTGTCACGCTTCTTGCCACCCTGCGGGATGGAGGAGATCATGCCAGCAATCCTGTGCTCTAACCCGGCTAGGGCCGAGGACAGTTCATCCTTGGTAATAAAGGGTGAAGCAGCAGCGTTGACTGTAGGCACAATACCAGATAGGCGCAGTGGCTCAGATTGCCTGGAAGCCTCTGGTCTTTCAGGGGATACAACACTAGGGATTTTTACAACTAGGTTCATTAGGAACTACTGATGACATAGGTGTACCCTTCCCTGTAGTGTTAGTCCCGCTCCTCTTTTTTGAAGACATTTACTAGCCACAAAAAGAGAGTACCTTGGTGTAGTATTAAAACACCTCAGGGGCTCACCAAGCTCCTATGCAACAATCCTGCTAAGCACCTTTAGCCTGCAAAGCAACACCTGGTGACTCACGTGACCCGGGTAAGGAGAAATTGACTGCTGCAAATGCCTGGTTCAGAGTCCGCTCTGTGTCCCACAGCTGCCTTCTGGAAGCACCGCATGCTTGGCATATACAGCCTAAATAAGCTAGCTGTGTGCCCGAACGTGCGAGGTCCTGGCGAACGGGCGTGGCTGTATGACGCAAATCTTCGTGCGCCCAGATAAAGGCTGCAGCGCATGTGCGGCGAAGCCTTGTGCGTCATGGCCGCTAAACAAACTGCTGAGCCCATCGGCGCCGCGACGAACCAAGGTGAAATGGCGCACCGTCGTGCGCCATCATACAGGTAAAAAACAGCCAGACACAAGCAAAAAAGATACACTTTGCAAACACCCACAGCTAGCCCAAAACTCTCCCGTATGGTCACCGCACACAGGTGTCCAGCCTCTAGCTAGCTTGACTGATTGTTACAATCACTGGGACACCCCACAATAATTAAATAAAGGGGTTTCACTTACCCCTCCAGGTGCAGGGCAGCTTAGAAACTAAGAGCACAATCTTCACCCTTCACGGCAGGTTCCTGACACTTGAGGACCTTCAAGGACTGGGTACCCTATTCATGTTTAGGGTCTACTCCCTTGGAACTGTACAGCACCCTGCAGGAATGCCTTAGCGTTGTAGTGTCCAGGATTCCATTTTGCAGGGTCCAGCGCCAGGAGGCCACATTACAGGCAAAACCTTGCAGGATCTTGAGTCTTCTTTGCGAGGCTCGGGTACCATTTATCTAAGCATATAAAGCCTGTGTCAAATGGATCCGATCGGTAAATCCCTTGATTCATTTAAGAACCATTTGTGGGACTAGAGACCTGGAGCTCAGAGAGCTCAAACAACAGTACCATCCACCTTGCAGACACTGGTAAAAAAAACTGTACTTCCTGTATGGGAGGGGTTGTATAGGGGATCACTTCCTGTTCAAAGACCTTTGGTCTACCAGTGTCCATTCACCAGGAGGTGAAGTATAACCCAGCAGGTAATGAATATTAAGCCTAACTGTGTGTGCCATGATGTATGAAAAAGAAATATTGTTTTTTTTTTTTTTTTTTCACAATTGTCGCTCTTTTTTTGTTTATAGCGCAAAAAATAAAAAACCACAGAGGTGATCAATTACCACCAAAAGAAAGCTCCATTTGTGAGGAGAAAAAAAAGAACATCAATTTTGTTTGGTTACAATGTCGCACGACTGCGCAATTGTCAGTTAAATCGACGCAGTGCCGTATTGCAAAAAATGGCCTGGTCATTAAGGGGGCAAATCCTTCCGGTCCGTAAAGCAGAGTTCTACCCGTTTTTTTTAGTTTATTAAATATCAGCAGCTACAAAAATCATAGCTGCTGACTTTTAATTAAGGATGAGCTCCGGCATGTTCGCACAGCCCGCCAGGAAGTCAGCACTGCGCTGTGCTAATCACAGGCAGTGAGACTTTTCCCGATCACTGCAGCCGCGCATCAGGTAAATGTCTCACTGCCTGTGATTAGCGCAGCGCAGCGCCGACTTCCTGGCGGGCTCTGCACGTGGGCTGTGCGAACACGCCGGAGCTCATCCTTACTTTTAAGAAACCGACACCTGCCCCACGTTGAGTAAGTTGCGATGCGCTCTCCTATTGGCCAGCCGATCTTCTGGGACTGAGTTGTGTCCCAGAAGATTGCTGGTAGGGAGGAGCCGCCTAGGGCGAGAGGAGGAGTCGCGAAGATAGGAAGCAGGAAGTGGGACAGGAAGCCCCACGAAAAAAAGGGTACACCCCCCCAAAAAAAAATGACATGCCATGGCATGTCAGGGGGTGAGGAGTGCTCAAAGCGGAAGTTATTATTATATTGTATTATATATTATATTATTATATATTATACTCTTATTATATATTATATTATTATATATTATATCAATATATTATTATAATATAACAATTTATATTATATACCGGATTTTTAGATCCAGTGACATCATCACTGGGTCTCTGTACTTTTCTATGTTTTCTGTTTCAAATGCAGCTTTATGCATTGACATACCTCCTTAGACCCAGTCAGTCCGGACAGTATGGTGACCCGCTGACTTGGCACCATCTACAGGCAGCTTAATATTAAACCCAAAACCAAAAAATGTAAGATATTGCAGCGTACCAATTTTAGATGTGGTGGCTGCATTCGTTTGCTTTTTTAGGATTTTTTCCCCCCGCTGTTTTCACCTGGTGATCTGGTCAGTACCTCCCGTATTAGAGTGCCTCCATCCTTGATGAAGGAACACAGGGGGGCACATCAGACAGCCTCATTGTCAGTCTGGGAAATAACTGATAGACATTGAAGACCATCTCAATGGTCTATTTAGAAACACTGTAGAGAAAATCAACTGGCCAATACAAACCCTTTTCTGAAAAGATTTTCAGATTTACATACAAAACCTCTTAAAATAAAAAATCTCAGTATTGCTCAGACATTTGACTTGAGAATTGTTGACAGGGACAGGCCCCTGCTCCATTAATCACGCTCCGCTCCTCGATTTCCTGTGCACCTGGATTTAAATATGTACGTTTGTGGCGGCGCCTTCACAGGCGATATTTCTGAAGATGTCGGGGGGAGGAAAGGAGAAGTGACAAGGTGATTTGCTACAGGGAGAGCGTTGTGAACACGGAGCGTAGTATGAATTATTGACACCCTCACATCATCTGCATTAGAAAGAAGGTAATCATCTGCAGCACAGCCATTGCTACACACTGGCCAGGAAGATTTGGCAGGCTGGTAGCTTCATCCATAATTGAAATGACAATTCGACAAAGAAAGAAAAAGTAAAAAAAAATATATAAAAAAAGAAAAAAGAAAGTGGAATTTAGATTTTACCTTCCCTCTTTCCTCCCTCCCAATCCTTATTAACATAATGACATTTGAAAATAAAACTTTTCTGTGTTAATTACATAGCCTCCTTTAGATCCAGTGATGTCATCCCTAGGTCTCTGTGCTTCTCTCTGCAATGCAGGCAGATCATGTCTGGTGGGAGGGGCCGGCAGGATTCTGTACATACCTTCCTGAGAACATCACAGCGCCCGCCCTCAGTACTCCTCCCAAGAGCCCCTGATGCAAGCAGAGGGCTGGCTCTTGGGAGGAGTTTTCCAAGTACCAAAATGCCTTAATGGGGTAGGTATAAGTCTGGGGGAGTAGACGTTCCACCAACAATGGAGCACTACTCCCCTCACTGACACCAACAATGGAGCACTATTAATCCCACTGACACCAACAATGGCAGCCAATGTCTGCTTTGTTCCCAAGTTTTTCTTATGGAACCTTCCTCTCAGGAAGACTACTGTCAGACCCAAATTTCTGCAATCAGCAAAGGTCATGCTCCCCGCTAATTGGAAAGCTCTAGGTCTGACTCAGCAGAGGGTGTGTTGGACCTCTCCAGAGAGACCACTGCTTCCACAAAAAGAGCAAGGGTCCTTCTCTGCAGCATGCTGGCATGGGACAGGCTTTTCTATCCCAGCTATGGCTACTTTCAAAGCAAACCAAGTCTGCACAACTTTTGATTTGATGCATCTGGAATGAATTTGGCCCCAGGTACAATAGGCATATCACTTTATGCAGAATATTCCTGGCAGCAGGGTCCTATGTAAAATTCTGTCCATACACTGTATGCATATAAACATTTGTGCTAAGGGTTACATACCTATGGCGCAAATGCACCCTATGGGCTGCTGCTCAGGGCCAACATTTACATATCAATAATGTGTAGTCATTGGCACCTGCATCACCAATTGACTATTGGTAGGCCCCAACCACCTAGCATCCTTCGTTTGTTAGATAACAAGCGGCACCTGCTACCTAGAGTCCTTAGTTGCTACGATACCATCATCTCCTGCCGCCTGGCATCCTCAGTTGCTAGAATGCAGTTGGCTCCAGCCACCTAGTGTCCTCAGATGCTAGAATGCAGTTGGCTCCAGCCACCTAGTGTCCTCAGATGCTAGAATGCAGTTGGCTCCAGCCACCTAGTGTCCTCAGATGCTAGAATGCAGTTGGCTCCAGCCACCTAGTGTCCTCAGATGCTAGAATGCAGTTGGCTCCTGCTACCTAGCGTCTTCAGTTGCTAGACCACTGTTGACTCTTGCTACCTAGTGTCCTCAGTTGCTAGAACACTGTTGGCTTTTGCTGCCTCATGTCCTCAGTTGATAGAACACTTGGCTTTTTCTGCCACGTGTCTTCAGTTGCTAGAATACAGTTGACTCTTCCTACCTAGTGTCCTCAGTTGCTGGAATGCAGTTGACTCTTGCTGCGTAGTGTCCTCAGTTGCTGGAATGCAGTCGACTCTTGCTGCGTAGTGTCCTCAGTTGCTGGAATGCAGTCGACTCTTGCTGCGTAGTGTCCTCAGTTGCTGGAATGCAGTCGACTCTTGCTGCGTAGTGTCCTCAGTTGCTGGAATGCAGTCGACTCTTGCTGCGTAGTGTCCTCAGTTGCTGGAATGCAGTTGACTCTTGCTGCGTAGTGTCCTCAGTTGCTGGAATGCAGTCGACTCTTGCTGCGTAGTGTCCTCAGTTGCTGGAATGCAGTCGACTCTTGCTGCGTAGTGTCCTCAGTTGCTGGAATGCAGTTGACTCTTGCTGCGTAGTGTCCTCAGTTGCTGGAATGCAGTCGACTCTTGCTGCGTAGTGTCCTCAGTTGCTGGAATGCAGTTGACTCTTGCTGCGTAGTGTCCTCAGTTGCTGGAATGCAGTCGACTCTTGCTGCGTAGTGTCCTCAGTTGCTGGAATGCAGTTGACTCTTGCTGCGTAGTGTCCTCAGTTGCTGGAATGCAGTTGACTCTTGCTGCGTAGTGTCCTCAGTTGCTGGAATGCAGTCGACTCTTGCTGCGTAGTGTCCTCAGTTGCTGGAATGCAGTCGACTCTTGCTGCGTAGTGTCCTCAGTTGATAGAGCAGAGTTGAGTCCTGCCTCTTAGCATCCATGGCTGCAACATTGCATGCAGCTCCTGCCACCTAGAGTCCTCATTTGCTAGAATACAGTTGCCAGACCACTGTTGACTCTTGCTGCCTAGTGTCCTCAGTTGCTAGAATGCAGTTGACTCTTGCTGCCTAGTGTCCTCAGTTGATAGGGCAGAGTTGAGTCCTGCCTCCTAGCATCCTTGGTTGCTACACTGCACGCAGCTCCTGCCACCTAGTGTCCTCAGTAGCTGAAACCCAGGTGGCTCCAATACAGTATATTTGCACTGTACATGTTAACACTTACGTAGCTTTACATTTTGGACCAATACCACCCAGTGTGCATGGGCCCATAGAACACAGTACTACTACATTTAGATCCATGTCAATGAGGACTATGAACGCCTGTGTGGCTTCAAGGCGATTGACGGGGTCACTTTAAACTCTGGCCTACATTTTTGAAGTCTCCGTTACAGTGCCAGTCTGAAAATAAAGTTACCGGCAGCAAAAAATATTTAGCTGTCCGGGTAATCAGGTGCAGGAGATAAATGGTACGGTAAAAATTACAATGTGTTCCCTGAGTCAGCTTAAATGCAAAATGCTTGTGTTTTACCAGAAAGCACATTCAAATGGTACGTTCCCTCATAGAGATCTATACAGATCAGATCAAAAATGAGCAACAATGGAGGAAGAAAGAGACAGAGCAACCTCAGTCTAATGGTGGGGACACAATTTCATTCAAAAATGATCGATTTTGGTCAATCTATTTTCTAATGGCTAGAGGGGTTGAATGGATGTTCGTTTTTGCCCAAGAAAATTTGAAGCAGGACTGAAGGAAATCTTAAGGGTTTCCAAACAAAATACTTGACTCGATGGCAAGAATATTCTGATGAACGATTTCCCAATGAATGTTCAAATAAAATGCTACTCATGTGTACCCAGCATTAGAGTATATGTGAGCCTTCACCTTTTAAAACAACTAATTCAGTTTAAAATAGAAATGAAAGGCAAAACATGTGTGTATAGATAGTAGAAGTGATCACATACCCTCTGTTCTCAGCTGTATAATGAGCTGGGGGAGGAGAAACAGCAGCACACTGATCTTCCCAGTAAATGGCGGAGGGGAAGAGGAGGGGTGGGGGGGTGATGTGTCAGCAGAAGTCTGATCATTGGAGGACAGGAAGGTTGAGTTCCCAGCAGAGGTAGAAAACTCGCCGACCACAATGTGCTCGCATGCCTAGTGTGGTCAGTTTTTAATAGGAAAGCAGAGGGACTGGCAGGAACACCAGGGATTTCACACAAAGGAAGCAATACAAGGAGAATAGGATACTTATTGTCTAACCCTCTTGTCTACCAAGGTCCTTTAATGCATGTCCTGGCATTAAAGGGGATGTAGCTCTTGACTGCTGCAGTCTGCTGTGAGCTTAGCCAATTGCTGGCTAAAAAAAAAAAACAATTCTATCGTGTAAAAGTAATCCGGGCAGCTGTAGAGCCACCTGACCACTTTTATAGAATCGCGAATTGAGAAATGAGAATGCGATGCACCCCCTTCCCCCACTCCTCTGTGAAGGCTGAGGGAAAGGTAAATCAATGTAGCACATTAGCAGAAGATCGGAAAACCTTCATTTCCCTGCTCTCCTCTGCTAAGAACTTTATCAAGGTTCCACTCAAAATTGCAACAGCGACCATTTTATTCCACAGGGCCTCTGCTAGAAAATTATATAATGGTTTGGGGATTTAACCACTTGCTGACCCACCGCAATTCATATACTGTAGAAGGTTGGCTTGTACAGGCACCATATTGTACCTGTACATCACAGCTTTTTTTCTGGGTCTGCATGCGTACGCACCCAACAGCTTGCGCTGCCATTTGCTGCAACACAAGCTGACCAGCAGGTCCCGGACAATGATTTATGGCCGGGACCCGGTGATCATCTGAGCGAATGACAGAAGAGAACCCTGTGTTGGTAAACAACACAGAGCTCTCTACAGATAGGAGCGATGAGCTGATTTTTTTTTTCTCAGGGAGTACAAACTGGCACTTGTGCTTAGTAAAATCAGGACACAGTACATACATCGTAAACATTTGGCACCTTTTGGGTGGGAGGCGGGGAGCGGTCCCTCTCTTTCCCCCGCAGCCTTCTGGGACAATTCACAGGTCCCAGATGACCGCAGACTTTTACACAAAGCGCAGCACACTTTGCACACGCGCAGTCAGAAACAGGCTGTGAAGCTGCATGGTTTCCCTTAGTCAAGATGGCGACACCAGCACCCGATAGCTGATTGAAGAAGACACCGCTGGATTCCTGGACAGGTAAGTGCCTCAATAGTAAAAAGTCAGCAGCTACAGTATGTGTCATTAGTAGTGACAGTGCATATTATAAAGTACTGATCACTGTATTTGTGTAACTGGTGATATCAGTGGCAGTTGGTCAGTTACCCGCAGAGTCAATTAGTGTCAGACTGCCCGCCACACTAGGCCTAGACAACTAAGAAACGGACTTTATGGGCACACAGGTATATTATCTATGAAAGATAAAATTGTTTTATTTAAATATAACTTTTAAAAAAAAAAAAAAGAGAGAGAAACAATTTGTGTTACGCTTTGATTTGCACTAACAATATTACCATACAATTGGTATTATATACCCCACACATGACCAAAACACCGCTGTAGAGATAGATAGATAGATAGATAGATAGATAGATAGATAGATAGATAGATAGATAGATAGATAGATAGATCTATATCCAAAAACGGGTAGAGAACAAATTCCCAACAGGATGCTCCGATTAAGCATGTATTTAATCAAATTGCGGGTCAGGTTGTGAGTCCAGGTATGTTTTTTCTTAGAAGCTCGACATGTAGCGCGTATAAAGAACGCTTGTTCAGGAGCCTAGAAAATTCTGATGGTATACATAATGCCCACCACACTAGTGCAGTGCCATTATAAGTCGCTCATTACTATCATTAGTAAAATTTGTAAAATTCCTATATACAAATATTTATATATATATATATATGTGGCACAGTGGTGTAGTGGGTAGCACTCTCGCCTAGAGTAAAAACGGTCGCCGATTACCACACTGGTTCGAATCCCAACCACGACTCTGCCTGGAGTTTGCATGTTCTCCCTGCGTGGGTTTCCTCCGGGTACTCCGGTTTCCTCCCACACTCCAAAGACATGCTGGTAGGTTAATTGGCTTCTGTCTAAATTGGCCCTATTATATGAATGTGAGTTAGGAAC